>PVKC010014667.1:0-23182 GCA_004027635.1 Crocidura indochinensis | reverse complement strand
AATGAGTCTGTAGGTCACGGTTGCTGCTTCGATATTCTGGCTGGTCACGTGTTTCAAGTCCTAAAAGGAGGTATAACCTAGAGATAAAGTGTATGTTAAAGAGTTTTCTCGGGACTTTCTCGTAGTACTCGTTGGGTATGGTATCTCTTGTGACTAGGCCCCGAGATGCCATCTTAGTTTGTCCGCATTTTGTATCCAGAGGCGCCCTGCCTGCTCGCCTTCCAGCAGTTGGGAGCCGGAGTTTTCTTTCTTAAAAAAGATGGAAAACCATGAAGAAAACATATGTGCCCTTAGTAATTCAAAAAGGAACTAAAGCATCAAATAAAGCTATTTTAAAAAGAAATCTTCCCTTAGATTGTAATTTTCTGATAAGAATGAACTAAAATATAATAATCATGAAAAGCTATCCAGAATATGCAAAAACAAGAGCAAGAAAATAGCACCAGTACATAAATCAAAGACAAAGCCTTTTACATATTCTCAAAGTTTATTTCTGTGAAAATATTATGACAAATTTTTGGCACAAAAGAAAGTCACACAAACTTGTATTGTCTGCTTTAAACAGAAGACATTTGACAAGTAGTAAACAATATGCCATTCATAGTAAAAATAAAACAAAATTTCATTACCGTTAGAGTAAAATACTTTCTCCCAGAGAGAATATACCAAAGAATATGCATTTGCTGTGCATTTGACCAACCTATGTCTATTAAAGCTTTGTAAATAATTCTCTGAGCTAGCCAGGAGTGAGCCAGATATAAGCCTACAATAGGATAGATGTGACCCAAAAGCAAAAAGAAAAGAAATTCAAAAAAGTAAAATACCTTCCACTATTCATATTAATGAATGCTATAAAAAAAATGAATGTTTACTAAGAAAAAATACCTTGATTTCTGTCATCTACAAATAGATGTTTTCTATTTTATTTGTAGCCACTATATCTATTAAGTCATATAAACATTTGTGAGAAAGTACTGAATTGAATGTATTCCAAGTCCATATTTCTAGACTAATGCAAACATACTTAAATTATTTCTTACATATGCATATCTGACTATTATTCAATATGTTGAAGCCTCTTTTAAAATTAGAAACCTTTAATATAAAATTTATATATATGGGGCCCGGGAGATAGCATGGAGGTAAGGCGTTTGCCTTTCATGCAAAAGGTCATCGATTTGAATCCCGGTGCCCCATATGGTCCCCCGTGCCTGCCAGGAGCAATTTCTGAGCATGGAGCCAGGAGTAACCCCACAGCACTGCCGGGTGTGACCCAAAAACCAAAAAAAAAACAAACAAACAAACAAACAAAACAAAAAAGTTATATACATATATATCAGAAAGAAATTCATAATCAAATGTTTCAGCAATCAGAAAAATTAGCATTTTAATATTTGAAGATTGGGTTATAATTCTGCTGAACATTAGTCATAGCAAAATTAAGAAATTTTATTTTAGTTAAATTTTAATTTATTATAACACATTACACTGACATCTTTAAATAATAATAATTATACATCCAGGGAAAAACAACAGATTAATTTCAATCTGATTTTAGATTGAAATTTCAAGGATCATAGAAGAATTTTTAAAGTATCGCTACTATTTTTCTCATCTCAGTGATAGAATTTCAAGAACTTAAAGTTCAAATTGAGGCTAGAAGACTCAGTTCAGCCACCTCAAATTACATAGATCAAGAAATGGATGTCCTTCAAGGTTAAGTCAATTACTTTGTACCCCTTTCCTGTAAGAAAAAATAATTTCTCAGTGTCCACATTCTCTACCAAAAACAAACAAACAAACAAAAAAAAAACCCCGAAAATTCTACATTCTTTAAATGAATAAATAGAAAGTGCCATCTTAATTGCAATCAACCATCCCCTAGTTTATTCTATCGCCTACTTTGGGAAAGCAAGTAACTGAATTAAAAACTGTTTATTTTCTTTTTGTTTGTTTGTTTTTGTTTGTTTTGGGTCACACCCGGCAGTGCTCAGGAGTTACTCCTGGCTTCATGCTCAGAAATTGCTCCTGGCAGGCACTGGGGACCAGATGGGGCACCGGGATTCGAATCGATGACCTTTTGCATGAAAGGCAAACGCCTTACCTCCATGCTATCTCCCGGGCCCCAAAAAACTGTTTATTTTCAAGGGACTACTGGATCTAGTATCACGTGATTGGCCAGGGTTCAATCCCAGCACTCTAAATGAGCCACCCAAGCCCTGCAAAATCACTCCAGGATTAAGCCAGGAAAAAAATCCTAAACACTGCTGGGTGTGCTCATCCGCCAAAAAGTTGTCTATAGAATGCACACTGGTTAAAATGTTATCTTTTAGATCTTTTGGCAGTGAGATATTCTGTACAGAAGCTCTTTGTTTCTTTTCTTCAACCTGAGATACAATAACATTTGATGTCAGAAAGATTAAAGGTGACGAAGTTGCTTAAACATACTTCCCACTTATCAAAGTTACATAGGGTGACTGACAATAACGTTACAGCACAAATGGCTAAAGAGGAAAGACAAGACATTAGCTTCTAGATTCTTGGGGATGACAACCATTTCCTGTTTTCTTTTTTTTTTTTTTTTTTTTTTTTGGTTTTTGGGTCACACCCGGCAGTGCTCAGGGGTTACTACTCCTGGCTCCATGCTCAGAAATTGCTCCTGGCAGGCACGGGGGACCATATGGGGCACCGGGATTCGAACCGATGACCTTTTGCATGAAAGGCAAATGCCTTACCTCCATGCTATCTCCCCGGTCCGCATTTCCTGTTTTCAATGCTATTTAGGATAGGAGTCCTTAGCCCTAAGCTTTATTTCAGCAGTAAGTTCCTCACATAGCTTCTATAGCTCCCAGGACCACAGTTATCTGCACTTTAAGACTGGTGCTTAAATATTTTACATGTACTTGCCTCCTGCTTGCTAATTGTTTATACACAATCTTAACAAAGGTGTGAAAACCTATCCATCTGATTTGTTACACAAAACAATCATATTACCATCGAAGACCAGTCAGAGAGCTTCTTAAAAATACTGTCCATATGGTAGATTTTAGGTACTTGCTTCTTCTGCTATAATATAAAAGTAAAATTTCTGAATTCTCTCCACGTGAGATATAGGAACACATCATGTGTTTTTTTTTTCTTTCTTTTTTTTTTGGGGGGGGGGGGTTACACCCGGCAGTACTCAGGGGTTACTCCTGGCTCCATGCTCAGAAATTGCTCCTGGCAGGCACGGGGGACCATATGGGGCACCAAGATTCAAACCAATGACCTTTTGCATGAAAGGCAAACGCCTTACCTCCATGCTATCTCCTGGGCCCTCCTTATGTGTTTTTTAATCCTATTTTTTCTTCTCACTTCTCCAAACATCTGATACACTCATTATTTATTCTCTTAAACTTAGAAATTACCTTTCTATTTAGGATGATTTTTCACATAATTCCAATGCAGAAATAGCACTTAATATTTTTCCTAATTAGTTTCATGCTAAAGACACTAGTATACTTAGCATGCTTAGAATTTTCAAAACCTTTCTCACTATAGAAAACAGGCAAGTTATTTAGTCAGGCATTCAAAGCTATTCATAAATTGATCCTCTGGCAATTAGTCTCCATATCCTTCTCTGAGTTCCTTCCTTCAACCAAGCACAAAAACTTAAATTACTTTGCAAGCATATCATAAACCTCCTTAACACTATTGCTTTCCTTTAGAAATTCTTTTATCAGTCTTTCTCAAAATTTTAACTATAAATTTCCCATCTCTTAAAATACTTTCCCATACCACTCTCATTTAATAATTCTTAATTTCTACTATGTCTCTATTATGTATCTCATATTATTTTACAGTCTATCTTGAATAAGTTCTGTTCATTTCTTTATTCTTAAACTCCTGAATATCATTCCACTGTGGTTTTTCAGAATCATAGATTAGGCTTTCCTAAAAATGACACACACTCTACGGTTAATTCAAAATGTATACTTTATATTAATTGAGAATTGAATAAATAATAAATATAATACCTAGAAAACATGGTATGATTTTCTCTATGTAGACATTTGTTAGCATTCCTTTTCCTAAACTGATTTTTCCAATACAGAAAGCATACATTTGGAGACCTTAAAACTAAGGTCATAAAAATGCTACTTATATTTTAAAAAATCAAGAATTTTAGAAGAAAATAGATAATGAACTTAACTATCCCTTTTCTTGTAGATATGATTCTCAGAAACTGAAGAATATATGGGAATACTTCAAATTTTCCAATGCAAGACCCACACTCCTACCTTAAATAGGCTAAGAGGGCATTATAACTTTTGTCTTCCCATTTTGAAACCATATGCATGCTCCTACAAATAAAGCCTCTACAATGCCTAACTAGTGTGTTCTCATTCCTACTATACTAGAAGGGACATCCCAACCAGCAAATGTTCTGACAAATGTAGGTCCAAAGCTATAATCTCCATTATGCAATAGAAACACTGAAAGAAGAAAGATTTTTAAATATTCAAGGACTAATTGAGCACACAAATACCTGGAGGTAACAATGAATCAGGAGTACTTTATGGCTGTGGAATCAAAAACAAACATATATGGTTGAATTAAAAAAATCATATTTTGACTTCATAATGTATATAGCTGAATAGAATTATAAAGCCTTTAAGCTAAATGAGTTGAACTAGTGTAGAATTCTGTTTTTTTAAGCTAATTTTGAGAGTGAATTATATGCTCAGAAAGCAGAAGATTGTGGATTTCTTTAAATGTTACTGGAAGTGTTTGTGCACACGTTTAAAAAAAGAGAAAAGTGTTTAATAAAAGAAGAAAGCTTTTAAATTCCATAACTTTATGTAAAGGACAACTTGTATTTTTATTTTTGCAAGGATCTCAGTATTTTCAGAAAAAAAATTCACAAATGAGTAGTGAAACATCTTAAATATATACAGAGAAATAAAGAATCCTGACATGAACTTCACTAAAAACCTCCATCACTCATAAAATGTTAAAATTAAATCATTATTTTTCTTAGTTTTTCTATCAAATAACCACATTATGATTATTTTGTATAAGAAATGAAAAATTTACATTAGAATTTACTTAGTTTCTTTTTTTTTTTTTTTTTGGGTCACACCCGGCAGTGCTCAGGGGTTACTCCTGGCTCCATGCTCAGAAATTGCTCCTGGCAGGCACGGGGGACCATATGGGGCACCGGGATTCGAACCGATGACCTTTTGCATGAAAGGCAAACGTCTTACCTCCATGCTATCTCCCGGGCCCCAGAATTTACTTAGTTTCAATCCTGGCGCCCCATATGGTCTCCCGTGCCTGCCAGGAGCAATTTCTGAGCACTGCCGGGTGAGACCCAAAAACCAAAAAAAAAAAAAAAAAAAAAGAATTTACTTAGTTTCAAAGCACTGTATATGCACAGTGTGTAAACAGTGTGTAAGATCAGCACACTAACTCCAGATATCTTTAGTATTACAACATTTTTGGTTGTTAGGATTGATGGGAGACGAGAGATTTAGGGATTAGCTATACCTAACAGTACTAAGGGTTCATTTCTATCTCTGTGTTCAGGGATCATTTTTGGCAGTATTCTAGAGACCAATGTGGCATGGGATCCAACAAGGGTCATCACATGCTGGGAAAGCAGCTTATCTCCAGTGCTATTTCTGTCACCCCTAATGTTACAACTCTTTTATTCACGATTTGCTCCACAGCTCATAGAGATATATTTCTGCAGGCTGCAGTAGCTGCATTCAGAAATTTCCATAGTTAAGATAAGAATCTCTGTGCTGCATCCTCTTTCGCACCATCTCAACGATTTATCCACGTATGCATCATCTATGTAGTCTATGCCTGTCTGCTGTTTATCTGTGTCATCTGTATGCTTTTGTATTCAATGACCAGTGCTATATATAGTATGTCTTCCCCACCACACTTAACTATTTTTATATGTGAAGGTTAGAGCCTTTGTACAGAAAGTTTTGCAAAATGAACCATTTGGATTCTGTATGCCTTTTGCAAATGCAACTTTATTAAACAATCTAACAGATTATGTATTCTCTAAGCAACTGAAGTTTTGTAACAGACCTGTAGGACATCTTGGTTGACTGCTCTTCTCCTCATTTTCTCTATAATACAACATTCTGAACACAAAATTCTGTGATTTTTAAAAATTCTCTTTATTGGGGCCCAGGAGATAGCATGGAGGTAAGGCATTTGCCTTTCATGCAAAAGGTCATCGGTTCGAATCCCGGTGCCCCATATGGTCCCCCGAGCCTGCCAGGAGCAATTTCTGAGCATGGAGCCAGGAGTAACCCCTGAGCACTGCCAGGTGTGACCCAAAAACCAAAAAAAAAAAAAATTATCTTTATTAACCACATTTTTATATCTCTGTTCTTAAATATTTGCCTAAGAGAATTGTTCAGGAGAAATAAAACCTATATCATAAGATTAATAAATAAAGCATGAGTAATATTTGAAGTCACCAATATCAACATATAAATTTTAAAAAATTAAGAATTTTAAACATTTGTCAAAAATTAGAATAGAAAAAACAGGGCCATATGAGAGAAAGTTGAGAATAGATATGTTATCTCTGAGTGTAAACAAATGTATACATATATGTAGATTGTGGCTATATTATTTGTCACTGTATGATATTTGACAATATGTATAATCTCTTTGTTCCTCCAATTGTCCTTTCATTTTTTTAATATAATTTTTATTTTTAAACATGTTGGGTTACATATCGTTGGCAATCATATTTTAGGTACAAATTAACATAAAATCAGGGGAACTCCCATCACCAAAAAGTCCTCAGTCCACCTCAGTTCCAATCCTAGTTCCCATATCCTCTCCCCTACCGCCTCCCCCACCCACCCGGGGTTGCTAAAGCAAGTGGTCTCCTCTGCGTCTAATTTGCTACTTGTCCTTTCATTTTAAATATATATATGTATATATATTGATATCTCTGGTTATCACTGTTTCAACATTAACTATAATCTGTTTTAGATATATTCATCAGATACTAAGATAACTGAGACTATTTAAATGGAAGACTAATGAAATACACTGTTCCAAATGAACATGAAATGGTGACATTATATAAATATGACGTTCTTTTCTTAAGAAATATTAGCTAAAACCTCTCTGGGAATCTAAAAGTATTAATATTTTGAGTTATGCCCAGGAATAGAGATTTTGTTATAGATTTCATACCATTTACTTTAGTTCCACCTTCTGTTAAATTTATTCTTTAGCATGTGGGAAAAATAACTCACCTTTACTACTAATCAAGGAAATAAATACACAGGTAAAAGGTGATTTTTCATATACGAATGAGGAAAAATAGCTTAAAGGGATTGATTTTCAAAAATATAGGAAGCAATTTCTTACTCTTTCTTAGAGATGCAAATTGAAGTAAACATATGGGAAAGAAAGTTGGCTATATACATCAAAGACAGGGAGGGTTTTTCTCTTAAATTTGTAGGTATAAATGAAGTTTAAGAAATAAACAAATAGGGCCCAGAGAGATAGCACAGTGGCGTTTGCCATGCAAGCAGCCAATCCAGGACCAAAGGTAGTTGGTTCGAATCCCGGTGTCCCATATGGTCCCCCATGCCTGCCAGGTGCTATTTCTGAGCAGATAGCCAGGAGTAACCCCTGAGCAGCACAGGGTGTGACCCAAAAACCAAAAAAAAAAGAAAATAAATAAATAAACAAATAAAATAGTCTATCCTGATAGTCTTTTCTGTACGATTCTATGACAAATACATCCTAACTAATGTGAATAAGGGATAGCATGTTAACTTTTAAAGAAGTGAAATTATGGGTATGAGCGCATTAAGAAGATTTGGAGAATTGTGAATGGTATTGGAGCCCTGTCAAATTAATTGTAAGAAAACTAAAAATGGCATAAATGATACAGAATATTAACAGTGCTGTTAACAGTGCTGCAAATTTTCTACTTATTATAAGCTTTGTTTTCCAGAGAATAAGTAAATCCTGAGCAAAAACATATACTAGAATGCCAGCAAAGAAACAATCAGGCTGCGATATAATCAGAAAAGGCATTTAATCTAGACTAGGGATGATGATTTGTGTGTATAATAAAAGGCAATCTCAAGGTTTACACCAATTTTAGTACATAGGGGAGTTTTAAAGGTATAGGAAGGGAGATGTTCTCAGGAAAAGATAAGTTATTTCTCAAGTTCATTATTCTGTCACTGGTTAGTGGTCAACGGCTTTCAGACATAAATCTGCAGTGTGTGTGTTGAACAGTAGTGGGGAGAGGGTAAAGAAAGCTGTCATAAAAACCAGCAAAGGATTATGGATGAGTTACACTATTTAATTTCCACAAAGAAATCTCAATATCATAGATAGCTTAGAGAGAAAATGGAATCAGCTGGACTGAAAGCATGCACTGCAACCAAAATTTGAATGATTTTTATATTCAGTGATATTATATGGAACATAATTTATATGCATTGCTTTCTCAGACATAACAATTTGTGTAATAAAATTTTAATTTGACTACATCTTTCCTTGAAAGTCAAAATGCAGAACATTCCAATTATTCTTTATGTAATCTTAACTAGCAATATAATGCAACTTCCTATACATTTGATGACCTGTTATTTTACAGGAGAGTTGATATTTCACCTCACAATCTACTTCAAAATTGATAGCTCAGGGGCCAGAGAGATAGAGCAGTAGTAGGGCATTTGCCTTTCACGCAGCTGATCCAGGATGGACTTGGTTTTGGTCCCCTAAGCTAAGAACGATTTCAGAGCGCATAGACAAGAGTAATCCCTGAACATCACTAGGCATTTCCCAACCCCCCCCCCCAAATCAATAGCTCAATAGTTGAATAAGTGTGAAGTGTTTATTCATGATAAGTAAAGCCAATACTTGTTAAATTGGTAAAAAAAAATGTATTGACTGCTATTCAAAAGGGGAAAAGTTGTATTCAGTTGAATTCATCTTTAACTTGTACAAAGTTGATTGTACACTTAAAGGAAAGATAAGTATTGAGGTAGGTATATGAGGACTCAATGTAGGAGATTTTTAAAAATCTACAAACCACTGACCAGTTTAAATTCAACTAGATCATGAGTGCCTCTTAGCTGGCAGTGATCAAAGTTGAGATTCCATCTGCTGCAAGAATTTATGAGAATTGGTAAGAAGTAGTAGCCTTAAAAAAAAGAAATCTATTTTTTGTCATTTTAACCCACATTGTTTACTGAAAACTATCTGGCACACTTTGTACTTCATTGATAGTCTGTTCTAAGCACCTAAATAGCATAGACCTTGATTCTCACCAGAACTACACCACAATTGTCAAATTGTGCTGCAGCCCATTCTGTATATGCGGCACAGGAGTTAATCCTCATCATATCTAGAGGATGTCTTGAGGTGATATATGCTAAGCCTGAAAAAGTATTCCTCAAGGGTAATGGAAAATTACCCCTAATATCTGTCTAGTTTCCTTTTGTCTCTGTTCCCCATTTACACTTGCAGAAAAGAAATTCAGGAAAGATGGGAACAAAAAGGTAGTACAGAGGTCAGGTGCTTTTCTTATGCAATTAAAACTGTTTCCATACCTAGCATTGCATAAAGTCCCACCAAATATCACTAGATATAATCTCTAAACACTAAGGCATGAATAAGCTCTGAAAATCGTTGGGTATAATCTAACAATTCCCCTCAAAATTTTTTTCATGAAGATATTTAATTTTTGTTTTGAGTTCATAACCTGCTATGGCCAGGACTTAATTCTGACTCTGTACTTAGTGGGGCACTAGGGATCATATTGTGGTGCAGAATATCAAACCTTGGTAGGATGCTTACATGGCAAGGGCCAAGCAAAACTACAGACAAATCCCCAAGATGGAAAATGAACACCATAATTTAAAAGAAAGTTAACATTTTAGACAAAGATGGGGTGAACTCAGATTGGGGAAATGCCTGCATCTGTTTCTGTAAAGTTACTTTCTATACAGTTTTCCCAACCTCCCAATCCTCCAATGCCCAAGCAGCAAGAAAGTATGTGCTAGAATGGGAAGTTAAAACAATTGATCATTTTCTTGCCTAAAAATGCCTGGCTAGAATTTGGGCAACATTCCAATATAAGAAAAAAACAGCAATCTCAAGGACAAGTACAACCACACAAGGAAAAAGAACTTACAATTTAGAAAATTCACATACATATGCAACAAAATTTATTGCATTCAAAACTTATTAGAATTTGAAAATGCACTTTATTAATATGTATTATTAAAGGTTTTAAATCCTTGTATAAGTTTTTCTAGGAAAATATTAAGTATATCATACTTGTCACTACATAGCTGATACTTATTTTAGAACTTGGGTATGATACATTTAAATAATTCTGTTTTTACTAAAAAGTCTGAAAGAAAGGTTTATGGAAATCAAATAAAACATATTGAGTATTTGTGATTAATTAACATATTAATTGAGTAGTCTCAATTAACAATGTAACAGCAGTACTTCTATGACAAAAGCAATTTTAAGAAATTGTCAAAACTTATATCTCACATTCCCATGCATAATTAGTCTATTACATTTAAGTTGATAATAATTTGAGTCTTCTTAAAACAGTCTAGGCATCTCATAACTTATATACTACTCTTGATATGCTCTCCTCTGTGATTGATACTACTTATTGAAAATGCATATTTCAATATAATTTCTTTTTTTAAACCTTTAGAAATAACAAAATGGAGCAAAAGACAATCTGTTGCTTTGTAAGTTTTGGTTTCTTCCATACTGTGCTTGGATGCCATACTAGTATTTCTGAAAATAAATTAGAAGATAACCAAACTATTACAATGGCATGCAAGTAAATAATTCTCTAAAAAATCTTTGATCCTAAACAAAAAATATTCTTGAATCTAAGAACAAGGTCTTAGTCACATAAATGAAGATGTGATACCTCAATTTTAGTCAGGGTCTGCAAGGACTGTGATATCCTTATTAGTGCATGTGCTTTTTAAAGTTCTGCCTTGACTCAATAAACATTAAAAAATTTCAGTGAAGCTGCCTTTCCCAGAAAAATTGTAACCTAGTCTACACTGCAAGCCTCGGGTCTATCTGATTTAGTTTTTCATAATTCAGTTAATTCTTCAAAATTTGGAGGTGGGTAAAAGACAAAAGGTTTGACAATACCGATGAGTACTAATGTTTCTCCTGAATTTCAATATAATTTGCTTCTAAATATTTCAACATTTTATATATTCTAGTTTGTGCTATAAACAAATGTTTGTAAATTCATGTTCATTTTTCTCAACATTTAAGGCTTCTTTCAGAGGCTTTAATGAGGGACCTCAGAGTTTAAAGGTAAGAAAAATGATACTTTATTGATTTATAATTCCTACTCTACATTACCCCTACCTCAAAAAGAATAGTTTTGGGGCCTCAGAGATAGCAGGCAGCCGACCCCAAGACAGACCAAGGATCAATTCTGGACAACCCATATGGTCTCCTGAGCCTTCCAGGAGGGAGCACAGAGCCAGGAGTAATCCATTTTTGCCACTGATTGTGACCAAAAACAAACTAACAAACAGACACAAAGAATAGCTTGATTTTTTGGTTTTTAATCTACTTATCATTTCCACATATAATTAATCTTATTTATCCTGTTTTTTTAGACATTGTGGTGCTTATTTCCAAATTTAAGAAATAGTTCACTCTTATCAACTAGTAATCTATGCTAAAGCCTATATTTTTATGTTGCTAAAAATTACAGAATTCTGAACAAAAAAAGGCAATATTTGTGAGGAATCATTTGAACATTGAGACAAACTTGGTCAAGGGTTTAGGAAGGGTTTAGGTAAAGTAAGTTATGTTTTGTATTGAATTCTAAAGTCAGAGTTATATAAAAGTTATATACTCAGTTGATGTTGCCTATATATTCAAGAGAAAGTTGTGCATGCACAGTTGAACAACACGCATGGCCATAATCCAACAGCCTCCTACAAAATGCAATAGAAAAACATCATCAGGACATGCTTGTTCTTATAGTGATATGAAAAAAATGTCATAGTGAGGACAGGCGCCTTTCCTCATACTCCACAAACTAATTTTATAAACTTGCCAGCAGGAACCCATTCCCCCTCAACTGGTGGTGGGTTTTTACTTCACACCATGGGAAGAATCACACTCCAGGTGGCAGCCTGGGATAGGCACATTAGAGCCGGTTCATTTTTCCAAGGTAAGTGTAAGCACTTAAGCTTGGAAATCAAGACTGCCTGAGTAAAAGAAATATACGTTCCCAGGAAGGCAATCCTGGAATAGGATTTTATAATTCTTTGGTTCTGGATCTGCATGTGAGCTGTGCCTTATTATGTGAAATCAGTTTGGCCCCTCTGTTTAGATATATCAGCCCTGCAAAAAAATAAAGAACTGAAGGCAATAGTTGCAATGAAACCATTTAGGTTTTAGGTTAAGAACTTTAGTTTCTCATGCAGATATCTGACTTAATGAACTTTGAATAACAGGGTCTCCAATTTATGGCAAGTCAAAATGGGTAATACAGTAACAAAATTTTCTCAGCAGGTTCCTTGTTTCCAGGCACAAACCAGGATGCAGGAAGCCAGCATGGGAATCACTAAGAGATTAAAAACATAAATCTCGCAGGAAATCACAATAGGAATAGAAGTTGCCTGAGCTTGTCCCTCCAGAATGAATATAATCACGTTTCTATTCCCTTGCCCAGATACAGACTATTGAACTAGATAAATTCTTTCAGGAACAGCAATATATTTATGTATAGGATATAGGTATCATCTAAGCAAAAAGAAGAGACTATCTCTGGCTTAAATACCAATTGAATTCACAAATTCAAGATCTAAAATGTTAGATTGCCTCCTATAGGGATGGGAGGTGGGTTAGGATGGGGAGAGTCTTGGCACTGCAAGGATTAACGAAACAAGACAGATTTAAGAGAGACAAAGATGGGGTCAAGGGACTCACTTTTTTATGGACTGAAAGCCTTAATTATCCACCATATTGGACTTCTTTTGGTCAGTACGACTGTTACTGTGAAGCAATAATTGATCATAGAAGGGCAGATAGCAAACAATTTCCCCATTAATGCTAAATAAACCTAAAGGGGTCTTAACATTTTGTAAAGGAATGTGAAGAATGAGGAAACTAGGGCATAGCCTCTGAAGGTTGTCTTCCTCTGGGGAAGAGTGGCAGATGAGCGACTGTATACAGGACAATGAGTTCCCTTGTGGGCTATGGCTTTCTCATAATTTGCATTGAGTCCTCTGATCAGGGACCGGAGCAATATGTAGGGTATTTGCTTTGCACATGGTCAACCAGAGACTGACTCACGTTCAATTTTTGGCATCCCATATGGTCCCCCGAACCTCCCAGGAGGGATCTCTAAGCGCAGAGCCAGGAACAACCCCTGAACACCACCAGGTATGGCACAGAAAATGGAAAAAAAATTCTTCTGATCATTATCTGCTCCTTCTCTTGGACTACATGTCCTCTAGCTGAAACTGTTTATTTTTTTAGTTGTCTTTATGTCCCACAAATTATTTCTTGGAACTTACATTTCTAGTCTGGCAGGCCTTATTCCCTAACTTGAGAGCTTCCACTTGCCTGGAAGAAATGAACTAGTTCTCATGTGTCTGTCCCCTTCTATCTCCTGAAGTGTGAATCTTCCCATGGTGTGAAGCAAAAACCCACTAACCATCTAGGGGTGTTACTACTGAGAAGTTTAGAAAACTGGTTTATAGAGTATGGGGAATGGAGCCGTTCCTCACACTTTTCTCCCTATTACCATACTAACAAGCATTTTCTACTGTTTTTCTACTGTATTTTGCATGTACATTTGGATGATTATGTATGTCCATCATGAGTGATCCAGCTTTTTCATAATTTGTTCTTTCAAAACAAAATACTAATATTTATTTTTGTCTTTTTCTTTGGAAGAACATTTATTAGGTGATAACATCTAATTATATTTTATTAAATTAACTTTTGGTTATATTAAAATATTTAACTATATACTAAAGTTTTTGTATTTGTTGGCATTGTACTATTAACTTTAAAAATAATGATACTATAGTAAATATGGGTTCAAAATTCTGCATTAGTTTTATACATCCTTCAGGGATAGAGTACTATTATAGTAGTAAGTTGCTTGCCTTGCATGCATCCAATACTGTATTGATCCCTGGCACCTAATGGTCCCCAAAACATCAATCTATATGATCTCTGAACACAGAGCCAGGGATAAGTCACAGCACAGTTGGGTGTGACCCAAAATTTAAAAAAATGTATCTTTATATTCATGCAACTACAGTTAGTTGAAAATTTGCTGTCAACCTGAAGACTTGATGAAATATAGGATAATGCTACAATTTGAGGTCAGATGTGTCATTTGTTTCTGCTGACATATTAAAGCTGAGGTGAGATAGAAAAGAAAATACAGAGTTAAGGTTAGGCAAATACACTTTTTCTCTTAGAATAATGTACATAGAGGCATTAGTATTCTTGCACTTTACTTGTACTAAAACTTCTCAGAGGTCAAACTTTGAACATTGTTTCCAACTCTTTCCTTTACTGTTTTTCTTCATAGCTTTCCTCAGAAATGTACTAGCAAGTTGTCAAATATCCATTCACTCTCAATTTTATCTTTCATGATTATTTCTATTCTATTGGCTTTATATCCTTTGCCTATAATTGACGAGCCATAAAATTCTGTCATTCTTTTTACTTTTTTATATCTAAAATTTTACTTAAATTACATAATTTTATATACTCAGTCAACTAATTTTTTATTTTTGGTTTGGGCCACACCTGGTGATGCTCAGGGGTTGCTCCTAGGTCTGCGTTCAGAAATCATCCTGGCTTGGGAGACCATATGGGAAGTCCATCGTAGATCAGCCACATGCAAGGCAAATGCCGAACCGCTGCACCACCGCTCTGGCCTCTCATTCAACAAACTTATATAAATTTAAACTGCAACATGTACCTGATTATAGTTCAAATTCTGAAGATAATTTTAGAAATTAACTCAATTAATTTATTAACTTACTGTGTATCCTTTCTAATAGTTCTTTATTACAAAAACTCGTTAGAAATATTAGTTATTCATGTATATTTTTCTAACAAGTATAATCTTTCTTTATAATTATCATATAATGTGTAGAATAATAAATACATAGAAATACAACTTTGTTTTGTAAAAACCTGTTCTTGGCACATGTGTTTTACAGAGATGATCTAAAAATTGCCTAGGTCTTATTCAAGTGAAGAACTCTATGTCATATCATATGTCATAATAACTGGTGGCAAATCTGCCTGTCTACATTTGCAGAAACTTACTTTTTATTTTTGCTTTGTTCTCTGGGCCACACCCTGCTCAAGATTTAACCATGACTCTTCTTCAAGGATATTCCCAGTAGGTCTCAGATATATGTGGTTGTGGACATCAAAGCCAGGTTAGTTGTGTGTTAGACAAACACCTTACTCACTTCACAACTTATATTTTCCTATATAAAATATTCAGTAGCTATGCTTTTATTGTCAAAAAAGATTTTATTTTAAGAATTATTTTAAAGATTACATTTATTTTATGTTAATTAATATTTTTCTATTCTTCATCAGAATGTTTGAAATAGTCTCTGTATTAACAGAAATGTATTTCTCTAGAATGCACTGCAAGAATCTTAGTCATTGTATGAGAAAGTTATAAATATTGTAAACTTGAACATATATCAGAAAATTATCCTGAAATAGTCTATTATAAATTATACATCAATGATTACTTATATTATTAATAATTTTGTCTATTTTAATCATCATCTTTACTACATAGAAGTTTGAGTTATATATTGGTGAATTTAAATGAAATGCGTTTTTCTTTTACAGATGAAACTTCTAAAAAATAAAGTGGTAAGAAAATCAAACAAGAAAATCATCTAAGAAATTTGGGAGGAAATACCAATTTAAATAATCCCTCTTTTGCTACTCTGAACATAAATGGAAACAATTGGAACACATCATACATTAAGTATGCTGTTGCTGCCTGTTAAATTGATAGTAGTTTGTCCAACGTATCTCAGTTTACTTATACAAGTATGCTGCCTAATTTTAAAATGTTTTATTTCTCATTATAAATTTTAATTTTAATACTTATTAATATTGGCAACAAAAGAAATCAAGGATGGATTTATACTCCATCTCATCTTATGCATTCTTTTATACTGATATATGAGACATTATCAGGAAACAGAAATTTCATGCTGTAACACATGGTGAAATTTGAAAAATATAACTAGCGACAAACTAACTTCTTTTTTAACTCCAGGCGCAGTATATCTCAGGTCTCACTTTCAATAATAGCATAAAATTCATTTGCTGATAAAAATCCTCAGACAGCTAACACCTTCTGGTATAATGTAATTAGGATATTATTCAATACCAGGGCTCTTGTCATCTACTTGGCTAGCTGCCAATGTTCCTAAAACCAGCACTGCAGTACAAAAGATGAAAAAATTTCCAGGCCATCTACTGATAGGGACAGTAGAATATTATAATTAAATTGCGTAAGAAAGATGTGTGAAATAGAGATCTTGCCATAGTTTCCTAGAATTTCTAAATAATAATTTGAATGCTCTTGCTACAATATTTTTTTAGTATTTGTCATACACAATATAAAGCTATAGCTTTATTTTTTCTATATTGATAATATTCTTTGTATCTTAAAACCAACTTTCAGAAAAAATGTTCAAAATAAAAAATCAGATATAAATTATAACTACACGTAAAGTTATGAAATTTAATTAAATACTAAAATACATGTTTCACAAGACCTGAATACTTATGATTTCCATATATGTTAACAAATTTTTGTGAAACTAAATAATAGAATTTTACTTTTGCACTAAATTTGGGGATTTAGCTTATTTAGAAATTAACTTGACCATGTGAAAAGATGAAAAATTACTCATATGCATTTTTAATTTATTAGAGTATAAACTCCTTAGTAATAACATTGAAAGTGAAATACTTGCTTTAGGATAAATCACTTCATTATAATATATATAATGTATAAATACAATAGCAACAAACAGGAGTGCGAGTGAACTTGGTTTTATGGTGCTAATAAATGTAAAAACACACCAAAGTAGTTGTAATATCCTAATCACTAAATGGAAATTATTATATAATCTATGCACAGGTTATTGTTGGTTTTATTTTCATTTTGTTTGGTGTGTGTTTGTGTTTCTTTTGTTTTGTTTTTGTGTGTGTTCTTTTTAAGGCAAAGGATCACACCCAGTAGTTTTCGGGGTTTATTCCTGGCTTTCACTCAGAAATTACATCTGGCAGGTTCAGGGGACATTATAGGATGCAGCAGATTGAGCCCAGTTCATTCATATACAAGGCACTGTAAATAGTGCTGCGATGAATATTGAATATAGTGTGATGAAGGGATTTTTGTATTGTGTTTTTGGGTTCCTAGGGTATATCCCTAGGAATGGTATGGCTGGAATATATGGGAGCTCAATTTCCAGTATTGTGAGGAATCTCCATATTGTTTTCCATAAGGGCTTGACTAGATGGCATTTTTATTCATTTTATCTATATTGCTAAATTTTCGTGCAAGCTGATATATCAGATAAATTTGAAATTATTTTAGCTTTATTTCTTTATTTTTTCACCCAGTGGTGCTCAGAGGTTACTCCTGGCTCTGTGTTCAGAAATTGCTCCTGACTTGGGGACAATTCGGAATGCTGGGATTTGAACCATTGCCCATCCTGGGTTGGCAGCATGCAAGGCAAATGCCTTATGACTGTGCTATCTCTCCGGCCCCTATTTTAAAAACATCTTTTATAATTTAATAGAACAATTAATCATCTTTAAATATACAGATATTAAATTATACCCAGGTAATATTATTGTATCTAGATTACTTTCCTGATCTGATTATGTGTATATATGTTTGTATGTTTTGAAAGTGCTTGTATTCTAGCATACCTAAGCATATATATATATATATATATATATATATATATATATATGTGTGTGTGTGTGTGTGTGTGTGTGTGATCATGGTTATATTTTCATAAAGGTATATATATATTGTTTAGGGTAAAGTAGAAATACATTTTGTATGAAAAAATGTGATCATTTACAGAAAGATTAAAATGAGATGAAAATTTGAAAATGAAAAACCCAGAAAAAATAACATGAAGTAAATAAATTAACAGTAGCAAATACATTGTTTTCACCAAGATAAAAATTTGAAAACACGTACTTAATTATTAGGCATTCCTAGTTTTTTGTTTTTTCAGTATGTGGTTCAGCAAACATAATGCCTTTGTGAAATCAAAGTCTTTATTTATGAGGAAAAAAGAACTTTACTTGTATTCTCAAATTATTCTCATTTCATGATTCTATTTTACTAGCTCTTTATATTATTTCAAAACAAAAAAACCAAAAAACACCTGCTGTATTGCAGACATTTTAAATCAGTTCATCAGTAGATTTCACATAAAATAAAGAAGTCAAGTTAGTTATTAACCTATTGGGAATTGAGAAGTAAGACAGTTTTAAAGTATTCTTTTTTAACTTCAAAGAAAATTATTTAGTCTTCTTTTGTGATTATGAATACAAGTGGAGATTTTTGTTGTTTGGCATTTATGCTTTTATAATCATATCTAATAATGTTCAATGAAAATTAGGTTTCTGAATATTAGGTACATAATTTAGCAAGGTAAGAATATTAAAATCTATCAATTAAAGCTACTATATAACTTTGAGTTACCAAAACAATTCATACATATTATAGTTTTCTTGATTTAGAGCAACTTTTAAGTAAGGCACATAGGGGCTAGAAAGATAGTTCAACAAACTGGAGCTAGGTTTGCTATCTGAAAACTATCGAGTAAGTAGGACTAGCCACTGAGTACTTCTGGGTAAAACCTGAAGCAAACCAAACTAATAATAAAAACGCTGCCAGGAATGCGTCATAGTCATATTCTTCAAAGTCATTCATCATGTTTATAAACCCATAATTTTTTGAAAGTCTTTCACAGTGTTATTTCAGGCATATAGTGACAATGAATTAGGGCCATTCTGTCACCATTGTTGGCTTTCCTCCACCGTAGTTCCCAGCATGCATCCTATACCTCCACACTTAGCCCCCTGGACTCCTAGTGACACAGGTTCATTTTGTGTTTAGCTTGTTATAGTTTGAGTCTCTTGATTATATTTTATTTTATTGTCATTAACTTTGACTTGAATATTTAGATCTGGCTTTTTTTTTCTCCACTCAATGCTCTTGAGGCAGCTTGGATACTGAGCCCTATAATTGTTTTTTCTTATCATAATTTGTTGGAAGATATAATAATATGAACAGAACAAAATAATTAATATTCTAACGTCTTATAAAATGCAGGGGCTCCTATCTAGAAGATATAAATGAAATTAAAAGAAGGAAGTAAAAAGGAAAAAATGGGGACATATGTGGTAAATTTGTTTGCATAGGTGCAATAACCTTGGGGAAATTAGAAAAGAAATTCCCTTGACCTAAGAGATATAGGGTGTCTTTACTGTCATAAAACTGATTATAGGCTCTGAGCATGTTAGCTGTCAAACTCCAAGGTCTTTCTTTATGATTCCAGGAAAGGTTCTGCTCAGTTGCAGTTGTCATAGTCAGTCTTCTGTAATTAGAGATCTTGGTTTTTTTGCACAAATACTAAGATAAAGCCTAGCACAGAGTCTTTCTTTATGGTCCCAAGGAAAGTTCTGCTCAATCATGGTTCTTGAAGTCAGTCGTATATAATTAGAGATCTTGGCTTTTACACAGATCCTAGGATGGAGTATCTTCTGATTTCATCTTACCATTAGGTGGTGAGGTAGGGAAACCTGCCCTTGGATCTTGTTGTTGTTTCCTTGTCATTAGTGTGTCATATGAACCTACTCTATAGCAAGATGGTGCCAGAGCATAATTAAGGCCTCACCCTGGGAGTTTCATTCCTGGTGCTGGTTAAAGCTATGTTAGTTCTAAGATTGGGATCCAGGGTTCAGGGTTGGACTATTGTCCAATAAATTGAAACCTACGTCAAGTCTCCATGACAAATTAAACCCCTAAATTTTAATTATAGAGCCATTAAAATTAAATGATTAGAATTATATGCTTCCTATTGTAATAAGTAAAAATAGCTCAAAAATTGTTGTGTGCAAAATGACAATAATAAAAACTGAGACTCACATATGAATGAGCATGAAATGTTTGTCTGGACAAAAGGTAATATTTGTCTAAATCGCGAGTGTCTCTTAAAATTTTATGTACTTGACCCCTAAGAATGCCATATCATGACCAAAGAAGTAGCACATATTTTTTTCTTCTATAACCATTATATTTCTAGCCAATTTTAGAGAGGACTATTTAAAGAGGACTACATAGTAGTAGTAACTAAGTTATTTTATTATTATTGTTTTAAATAAATTCCCTGTATCTTGTACTTAAAGCAATTAGTGTATCAAAGAGTGGCCTTGATTCATGTCCTTGAAATGATCCCTAATGTTAAAATAAGGTGTTTAGTATTATTCATACTTCTGTACTATTCATCGGTACTATTTCACATTAAATCGTACCAAGGCACTCTGAACACTGAACTATTGATTTGAATATAATTACACAACTGACTGTATTGTATCACTTTGTGTGCTCTTTATGCACATTAACAAATGTGAAAGCTGAATTGCATAATGCATAATTGAAATTTCTCTTGTAAGTATGAGTGTCTTTCACAGTCAATACACTCAAACTAAACATAATAAACAAAGGATAAACTAAACTTATTTAATTATGTGTGCAGAATCTAACAGTAAAATGCACATTTCAAAATAGACTTCATTGTATATTTTACTTGTATAGCTAAAGAAGTGCACTATATGTGGCATAATTATGACAGAGACACCGAGGTGGTATGTGTCTTTAAACAATGATTCTTTTGTCATTTTTAATCAAAAGATGGAAACAAATGGGTAGGTACATTTTTATGAGAATGAAGTCCAAATGCAAGAAAAATAATAAGAGACAGTTTTTTAGGATAAAATATAAAAAGCAGATACAAAATTTGATTTGTTCATGTTTTTTCTACTCTGTAGATATTTTTAGTTTGAGATTGTGATTTCAAGAATTGAATAGCAAATGAAATATCTAATAAATTCAAGTGGGTATTAAAATGTTACTATCAAAATTGATGATGTGTATAATTATAAATAAGAACATAGACATTAGTTCAGCATAAAGATTACTTACATGTGACAGGAGTTACATATTGTATTATACAGGTTATACAAAGCAGTTTTAATTATGGAGATATTGTCAGTTTGAGTAATTAAATTTTTCATAACAAGTCAATGAAGTAAGTTAGTAATTTTGTTGTCTTCTATAGTTTATAAAAGTTTAATAAACTGTAAACATTTTGGACCAACAGAAACAGAATAAACTATATGGAGACAGATTACCTTAAATATTTGAAATCTATTTGATATTGCATATTTATACTTTCATGTGCATTAAAAATATATTGCAGTATCATATATACCATATAAATGATATATATATATACTATATAACAAATAAAGCTAGAAAATTAGCCTTTCAGTTATAAATATCCATTTAGTTAAACCAAATATTTCAATTAGCATCTAACTAAATATCTGAGTTTAAAATGTTTTGTTTGTTGTTACTCCCCACATAAAGAAAGCACACATCAGAAGTGGCTTTTGCCTTCCTGGTGCAGTGCCTTCCCCCCAAAGATTTATTTGCCAAAAGGCCCTTTCAGAGGATTTGACCCTTTGTGTGGATTATTGGCTATAATTCCGACATGGCTGTGACATTACATTTTCTCTTTATTTGGCCACTATAGAAATTCGGCCTCAGCTTTCCTGCAGACAAAGAAATATTGGTACCAAAGTCCACCAAAGTTGCCCGCTGGCTAGTTTATTTGTGTCTCATATTTCTAATATAACCTGGCGCCAGCAGCTTGTTTTTCTAAGTTAGGCTCTATGATGGTAAACAATTATTTCTGTCCCCCAAAAAATCTATTTTCAGGTAACTATATGCACATCATAAATATTTCTCTCTCTGTCCTCCTGGTTTCTTGTTAAACTTGTTTTTCTGCTTACCCAAAAACACTTCCAACCACCAACCTCCAGCAGGGTTCTTTCTCACCTACAGGATAGTCATTTGATATGTAGATTCTAGGCCTGGTCCCCATTGTGCTGCTTCTCCTACTCTTTGTTTTCCCTGATGACACCCTGCATACCAGAGTTCAAGTTTATCAGCTGAAAAATATATTTGTCTTTCCTTTCTTGGACATGAGTCTCCATACATCCTATGTGGTAATTCATTTTTTACAATATTATTCTGACTTCATCCACTCGTGCTCCCGCTCTCTCCTCGTGAAAGGTTCCTGGACCTTAGGAAGGCTCTGCTTAGAGATGCTGGCGTCTGCAGCAGTTTGTGTTGACTTAAATTTTTGAATGGGCAATACAAATCCAATTTTTTCTGATTAATATCAAGAGAAATATTTGAGGTTAAAGTAAAACTGCAATAACAAAGAAATTAAATGTCATATCTGTTACTGTTCCAAGTAAAATCTTCGTTATTTTATTGCTTTTCTTTTTCTTTTTCTTTTTCTTTTTGGGCCACACCCATTGATGCTCAGGGTTTACTCCTGGCTATGTGCTCAGAAATCGCTCCTGGCTTGGAGGGACCATATGGGATGTCAGGGCATCGAACTGAGGTCAGTTTGTAAAGGTTTGAAATACCCCATTTCCGCTGCCCGGCCAGATAAATGACAGAGACAAGAGGCCCAAACAAAAAGATTAAGTGAGTTTATTCATTATCTGACAGTTTAGGGTCACCAGTGCATCTGTCCGGACAGAGGCAAGAGAGAGAGCACGCGGCTGTTCTAACCATAGTCCATAGTGACGGAAGCCCGAGCCAGCGTGGCTAGAACCATTCGCCTGGGAACCGCATGGCCAGAGAGAGAGCCCCAAGCACCTTCCGTCTCCCCCTGTATGAGATAGGAAGTGGGAGGAGCCTTGAGGGTGGAGCCTTCGCCAAGTAACTAGGGCAACACGAATGAGGTGGCGGTGAGGGCGGGATTTCCCTTTGGTGACG
>PVKC010014666.1:0-22109 GCA_004027635.1 Crocidura indochinensis | reverse complement strand
CCAGGAGTAACCCCTGAGCACTGCCGGGTCTGACCCAAAAACCAAAAAAAAAAAAAACAAAAAAAACAAAAAACCCAGAAAGGGCTTATCCTAAGAGTGCCAACCATGCTCAGTCATCTGGCCTTGGAGAAGCAGCCTGAACGTCTTTGCTGGGACTCCCTGGCTCTGAAACTCCCAGCGCCTTTCCAACCCTGCTCTCTCCTCTCCCAGGGGAGCGGCTGCTCTAGACCTATCAAAGGTGGTTGGGATTTGCACCCTTTATCGGACAAATCTAAATAAAGCTGTCATCCTGATTTTCAAATCTCTCTTTGCACTTCCTCTACCCAAATTGCTCACTTTCCTATCTGCTCACTGCCTTTTTTTTTTTTTTTTTAATGGAGAGCCCACACTTGATGTTTATTTTTCACAATGTTACTGTCCTTTTTTTCTCTTTAAATTTTAGGGGGGAACGTACTTTCACTTTACAGCGTATTCCTTATTACTCCCACTTCCTAGTCACAAATTTAGTGGAGTTCAGAACCTTGTAGACTCTGTGAACAGTGTCAGCCATCAAGCGTATAGATTAATGCTGATTTTAAAACTTCCAGAAAAGACACCTATAAGTTGTGAATTTGGGGATCCCTGTTGGGATTTAAGGCAATAGCTCAGGTGTGAATTCCTAGGTATTTGCATTCCCCCCACACACATATTTGATTATATTTTACATAATGTTTCAGTAGTTTAGACAATTTGAGTAAAATATATAGATACATTTCTTTGTCTGAAATTCTCAACAAAAATAATTTTGGCAGGGAGCCACACCCCATGATGCTCAGGGCTATTTTACTCGTGGCAGTGCTGGGGACTTTATGGGATGCTGGTGTTTAGATTTGGGTCAGCAGCAAGTAAGGCAAGCTTCCTTCCCATTCTATGCTCTCTCCAGCTCAAACAAATCTTTTTAAATTGTGATTTGTTGCTTGATTCTTTAAGATAAATATAAAAGTGAAATTTTATTAACCTTTTTCTTAATGGTTTTGGGGCCACACCCAGTGTCACGCAGGGCATACTCCTGACTTTGCACTCCTGGTTGGCTTACAGAACTATATGGTATACTGGGGAGTGAACCCAGGTCCACCACATGCAAGGCAAACGCCCTATATGCTGTCTTCCTGCTCCAGCCTGAAAAGTGATTTTTTTTTTGAAAAGTATCTGTTTATGTGCCAGAAAAATAATACAGCAGGTAAGGTACTTGCCTTGCATATGACTGACCTATGTTCGATCTCGTAGTAAGCCCTGAGCATTAGGCCATTGGTAAGCCTAACCCCTGTCTCCCACAAGTAAAAGCCCCTATTGACTAGCTTCGTGTTGGGATATGAAAGAGGGCCCAGTCTGATGATGTAGTTTGGTTTTCAGATTTGAAGCTTTCCTTTTGTGTGTATTCTCTTTCTACAGCGTGCCTCTCTCTGTCTAATAGATGCACAGGGCTCTGAGATATTTCCTGCTTAGAGAAGGTGGGCCAAGGGACTCAAAGTTACTTATGGACCGAGAAAGGTCAAGTAAGGTTTCTTGGCATTTTCCTCTACTCTTTATTATTTAACCTTAGTTCTTTGTTTTGGTTTTGAGCCACACCCAGCAGTGCTCAGGGATTGAACCCAGTCCAGCTATAATGAAGACCTACAATCTAGACCTACTTACAACTATTTTTTATTTGCTCCTTTTTTGTTTTTGTTTTTGTTTTTGGGCCACACTGGCAGCACTCACGGCTTATTCCTGGCTCTGTGCTCAGAAATCACCTCTGGCAGGCTCAGGGAACAATATAGGATTCAGGGGATCGAACCCAGGTTGTACTGGGGTTGGCTGAATGCAAGGCAAACACCATACTGCTGTGCTATCATTCCGGCCCTTTTTGTTTACTTCTTTACTTAGGTTTGAAATTTTGGTTTGTGGATCAGGAAGTGGGCATAATTAGTGGTGCTCAGGGTTTACTACTGGCTCTACATTTAGGGATCTCAGGAGAGATCTCAGGATCTGAGAATACCTGGTGGTATTCTGAGGATCATAGGGGATGCCGGAGATAGAACCCGCATTGGCCACTTGCCGGACACATGATCAACTAGCAGCAGACAGCTTAGTAAACCATCAGACATTGCAGCTGTTTGTTGCTAGTTGATTGTTCTGTTATTGGTTTTGTTTGTAGATTTTAGGTGGCGACTGTGCTACTTTGCTATTTAATTTTGTGCATTTTGATTAGGGTGTTAGGACATGTGGCCCCATATACAACCTGATGCTCCAGGAATCCATGTTCTGTGGCTTACATGACGACTACTGTGGAATGTGTCTGTGACTGTCAGGGCTTCCGGAATTAGGGAAGGGCAGGGGACACTGCCCACATCCACTCCGTGACCCCAGAGTTCTCAGTCCAAATACCAGCACACTTGGAGTTTAGGTTCGTTAGGTGTCTGCAGAGAGCAGTGGTGAAGTGGCAAAGTTGGGCCATCAGCTTGGCGGCTGTTGTGGGGAATGGGTTCAGCTGCTGAGATTTTAACAGGATCGAGACTTGGCCCATCTCTTCTCCCAGTAGCACCTCGATTTTTATTTGTGAGAATGTCATATCCATGGGTTTCACTACTAGGTTTATGTCTTTCAAAAATGAAATGATGGGGCCAGAGAGA
Source organism: Crocidura indochinensis (assembly GCA_004027635.1). Classification (NCBI taxonomy): domain Eukaryota; kingdom Metazoa; phylum Chordata; class Mammalia; order Eulipotyphla; family Soricidae; genus Crocidura; species Crocidura indochinensis. The sequence continues at coordinate 19,458 of PVKC010014666.1, read as the reverse complement.
TAGCAGAGCAGAACGGTAGGGATCTTTTGCCTTACGGCTCATCTGGGGTATCCCGGGTTCAGTTCCCAGTATCCCATATGGTCCCTCGAGTCTGCCAGGATCGATTTTTGAGTTTATAGCCAGGAATCATAACCCCTGAGCGATGCTGGGTGTGCCCCCACCCCCCCAAAAAAAGAAACAAGTCTCCAGTGCTGGCTAATGAGCTGACATGGTGAGGGTGGGGTGTGTCTGCCAACATGGCATTTTATGAAACAGTTCATGTGTGTGTTCACATCTGCGTAAAGTTTTATTTAAAACAGGATTTTTTGTTTTGTTTTGTTTTTGGAATACACGGTGATGCTCTGTGCTTATCCTATCTCTGTGCGCAGGGATCACTGCTCGTGGGGCTCAAGGGACCTTATGGGGTGCTGGGGATCAAACCTGGGTTGGCTGCATACAAGGCAAATACCAAATTGCTCCAGCCCTGAATTTTTTTTTTTAATTTTATTTGAAGCAATTCAACTCTAGGTATAATTTGCCTTCTCAAATAATGACTATAGGGTAAGTCACTAATTGTAAATTTGTCTATGAGAGATTTTATCTGTTCTGTATTTTAATGAAGGAAGTTTTGTATTTCAGTGGGTAATGTGTGAGTTCACATTTAGGTATCTCTTGTATCTTACTTTGTTTCAAGTTAGAACTACTTTTGTTATACATACGACGAAATTCATGAGGGAGAAGGGGCAAGAGTGATGCAGCCACACAGTTCTGCTCTTCAGAGACCTTGGTTAGGTAGGCCTCGGCCTCTTCCTGGAGCACCATCCTGTGAGGCCCCATTTCTGAGTGGGGGCCGTACCCATGCCCCTTTGTTCCCTGCAGGACCAGCTCCTTGAAACTGCTCCTTTGGTTCTAGAATGAGTGCCTCTGAATCCGCCCTGTTCTCCCTGTTACACTTTCACAGAGTGAAATGTGCATAGCACATTGCTCCTCTGAGGGGGACTAAATGCAACTCTGAAACAGCCTAGCCTCCGCTTTAGTGACTTCCCTGTTTCTCTTCAAAGGCACTTAAGGGAGGTTCTGAGAGACATGGGGAAATTGCCTTGCCACCTCTTGAAAGGATTCTCTTAAATGAGTTCTTTCCCCCCCACCGTTTCCCCCCCCTTTTAAGTGAGTTCTTGAAATAACATTCCCTACCCCTTGTGCCTCTATCATGGTATCTGTTTCAAGCCTTTCGTTACTTTTCAGGATCCTGGGTCCTTTCCTTCCAGAGCTACCTGTGATTAACACTGCGCGTCAGCAGCCTATCACAGCTCCAACATTCTCTTTAAAGGGACTGATCATCATAAAGTAACCTGAGCTCATTAAATTAGGAAGGCCATAAATAAAAGGCCTTTTCATCTCGCAAACACAAGGTGGACAGTGGGCTTAAGTATAGAGTTTTGTGATAAATCATAGGAAATAATATTTAAAGATCAAATATATGCATATAGAGGTTAATAAATAAAAGAGGAAGATGAGAATGATTTCTGGAGCAGTCCTTAACCTGGGGTAGAGTAACAAGTGTGCATTTTAAATGTAACGAAAAAGTCACCTGAGAGGAAGCTTGGGCATCAAGTTGCCTGCAGAGGGCTAGACACCTGAAGGGTTGTTTGGGGTATGTTCCACTGAATTGCTGTCACTTCCCCACATTGGAGAAGTTACTTTATTTCTAGGCCCTCTTGGGAAAGATAAGGGCCTTTTATGACTGCAAAGTAGAAATCATCTCTCTGGCCCATCTCTGTTATGGAATTGCTTCCTGCCCGCTTAAGGCCGCATGGAGATGCAGAGTTCATGGCCCACCCAAGAGTGACGCATCTCTGCAGTGGACCCCACATTCTAAGGCCTGCTGGCTTCACAAACCTTCGGGTCTGTTTTTCTCAATATTTTCAGATTCCAGGGAAGCAGCCTGGAAAGTAAAGGGGTTTTCTCACACTATTTCTGGAAAGTTCTGAGTAGTCTGAAACAGGGTCTGGGATCTGTGCATTGAAGAAACTGAGAAACACTGCTGCCCCTGTGGGCTGACCAGCAGAAGCTTGGGTGGCTGGCAGCCTCTCCCAAACGCTCCAGCCAGGCTAGCATTGTGGGATGTGACTAGAGCCCCTTCCTGTACCTCAAGTTTGGGTAGGAGGAGGAACTGCAGGAGAAAGAGGAGAGGGAGAGGCGGAGGGAGAAAGAGGAGAGGGAGAGGCGGAGGGGTAGATCGCAGGGTGGCAAACAACCTTTGAATGCATTTAGGAGAAAGGCCCTGTCACTGGGGCCTGTGAAGGCCTTATGGTTTAGGGGTCAGAGTGCACATGGACCGTTTGTGATGGAAGATTGGGAAGAATTCTCACAGCCAGTCACAGCCACTTGCAGACTCAGGGGTGCCTTCCAGAAGGTTCATGTAGGGTGGGATGGGACCTGCTGCTGGGCATAGTGACAAAGTTCTTACTCACAGTAGTGCTCAAGAAGTGGAGTAATACAAGGACTGATTTTTTTTTTTTAAACACTTTGGTCTCAAGTGGCCCTTCTTTGTGGACGAGCTGAGAAGAAGTTGCAGGCAGGAGGAATTTCCGGTCTTTGTGCAGGCTTGGCCAGCCAGTAGCGCCTTGACCATCTGTGCTTCATCACTCATTGGCTCTGCCATGGGGGTCCCGCGGTCACCCTGGTGACTCAGCTTCCTTTGCATGCAGAGGCACCTTGTTCTTGCGACATCTCACAAAAGAGCAAGGTTCTCTCTCACGCCCATGCCCCTTCTCAGCTCATGTCCAGTCCGGTGGTGATTGTCTTAGGGAGGGCCAGAGGTGACAGGGGAGGACTCAGGAGGCATTGCCGTCCTCTGCCCTTATCTCTCCCACAGATGTGCCAGCTCCCCTGTGCTCACACTCAGGGGTTGGAGCTGTGTTGCCTTTCCATGCGGAGGGACCTCCAAGATTCCCCAGGGAGCAGCTCGCCCAACAATGGGTCACTTTAGACCAGCGATGGTGTAGGAGACTCATGAGGACCGTTCCCCCCAAAGTCCATGCTTAGACTGATGAGTTTCACCCCTGCACTAGTAGGGCCAGTCCCCTTTAACTTCCTGCCTGTGACACTGTCACCTACATGGTTGTGCCCATGGGACGGACATGTCCAAAGCGAGACTTCTCAGCTTCTGAGACCTGCACTTCTGGCGTTTCCTCTGGTTTGGGGGAACAGAGATTACTTTCTGTGCTGATTCATTTCCCCCCTGCTTCTGCCCTTTTTTTCTTTGGATGTTGACCTGGTGCTCACTCTCAATGTTCCCAGTGTGTCCTCCATCGATCTGCCTTGTCCTTGGCCCTTGGCTCCCCATTAGGTGTCATTCATGCAAACAGTAAACATTGTTTGCAGGGCCACACCCTGGAGAGTCAGGACCATTCCTGGCTCTGCTCAGCAGGTGCCCAGATTCCAAACAAAGTCAGGAAGGCTCGGACAAGTGCCTGCTTCCTCCACTCGTGCTCCTGTGCTGCTAGGTCTGTGTGGAATTAGGCATCAAGAGGTCCTACCAATTAAGGGGTCCTGCCCTGCGTGGGGCTGTTCTGGGAGAAGGAGCACAGGCTTTCTGGGGCTTCGGTGCCCCTGAACACCAACCAGCCAGAGTCAGTTGGAGGTGGGACTGGGGAGTGACTACAGCACTTCTAGGCAGGCCAGTGCCCTGATTTGGCCCCTGACTGTGGTTTTTATTTTTCTAGCTGATTTTATACCCCCTCTTTTGCGATGGAGAAGTAATTTTGTGAGTCACTCTTCACTTTTGTTCTCTCGTCGATTTTTTCTTTGTGCGACCAGCTACTTTCGGAAGAGAACTGGAGATTTACAATAAAGGATAAATTTTCTCTGCGCCCATTTTAAATTCCAATATCCATTTCAGAAGGCTTAATAGAAATGTTTAGTCATTTTTAATTGACGGTTGATTTGCTAACTAGCGTGGACTAACTAACCAGTTGATGTACTGAAAAGAAAGGTTGATTTCTCTGGCATGACCTACACAGAAGAAACTCAGAAAGTTATTTTCCTAAAATGATCAGAAAGCTTTTAAAATGTTTACTCCCCCCACACTTTTTCTCTTTATCCTCTTCTCATTTTTGTTTGAGACTCTCCCCCCTTAAGATATTTGATTACAGTATAAGGCAGTTAATTTAAGCATCTGTTTATCACTGCCTGGCTAGACTGAATGTAAAATTTCAATTGAATTACCTCCCGAGAGAGCTCTGAGCTCTTAGGGTAAAACACATCATTTTCTCTCCTGTCCCCCGGGATAGTGAGCAGAAAGAATTCATCTAAATAGTTTACATGCGTCTGAAAGTGTTGTATCTACTGGACTTGGCTTTGTTGGTGGTGGAGCGGTGCCAGTGTAAATGGGGGACCCGGTTGGCGTGTTCACACAGTGGACGGTGATGTGTAAGTTAGGACAGCGGGTGATTGTCTCTGATAGTTTTCTTACAGTTCAGGATCTTCAGAGTAACAAATGCCTTTTTCCCCCATTTGGTAATGTAATTTTAAAGCCATCATCCCCTCACTCTTTCATTTATTTTGAGCATTACCTTGCAGGTAGTTTACTAGACCACAGCATCCACTTGGAGTAGCTATTATAAATGCCTGTTTTTTTTCTTGACTCTGGAAGAAGTTTGGGGGGAGTCCCATATGCTTTAGTCTTCATGTGGAACTCTACTGGGATGTGAACACGTCAGTCTAACTAAGTGATCAGGAAACAGATTTCAGGCTCGTTGAGAACTGGAGCTGTGTGGTGGGTCAGTGTACCGGTGGGAGGGTCACCTCTGCTCACCTTCCCTCCAGCACATGAAACCACCTCTGTGCTCCAGAAACAGGAACCAGGTTTCTGAGCTTGTGCCTCTCTCTGCCTCCAACCCATCCTGGTGAGTTCTGCCAGCTGCCTCCTTCCTGGTCTGGTCAGGCCCTGAGCTCCAAAGCCCTGCTGGGTCAGCATACCAGGAGAATCCTGTGGTAGTGCGCTGGTTGGAAACTGCCCTGTATGACAATTAATCCGTCAGTTATCCTAGTGGGGCCAGGCAGCTCCCAAAGGTGGGCAGGGAAACTCAGCCCCTGAACTAGGCAGTACAAGCTTGGTTCTGAGATTCTGAAGTTCTATATTAGCAAACAAACAGCCACCAACCCCCACACATTCCTACGAGAGGCCATTCAGAACATTCTAGTAGTGTGTACTAGTTTCAGGTACCCCACTAAGGAACATTTAGCTGCATGTCACTGGACTATTTCCCTTTTTTTTTTTTTGGTTTTTGGGTCACACCTGGCAGCGTTCAGGGATCACTCCTGACTCTGCTCAGAAATCGCCCCTGACAGGCACAGGGGACCATGTGAGATGCCGGTGACCTTCTGCATGAAAGGCAAACGCTTTACCTCCATGCTATCTCTCTAGCCCCAATACTATTTCCTTTTAGCATTCAGAAGGTATGGTTCAGAATTTGATTCAGAGTTTGCAAAGTTTGTTCTAAGTTAGGTTGAACTTTTTCTTTTTTTTTTTTGTTTTTGGGTCACACCCGGCAGCGCTCAGGGGTTACTCCTGGCTCCATGCTCAGAAATTGCTCCTGGCAGGCACGGGGGACCATATGGGGCAATGGGATTCAAACCAATGACCTTTTGCATGAAAGGCAAACACCTAACCTTCATGCTATCTCCTGGGCCCCAGGTTGAACTTTTTCATCTCTTACTAATAGTTATCACAAACAACTCAACATTTTGGACACCACATTCATCACTAAAATTAAAATTATTTTTTAAAGTCATACTTCCTAAATGCTAGTGTGTATGTGCCATTATAATGTCCTTAACTCATGGAAACTTTAAAGAATTTGAAGTAGTTGATTTTTTTAACCAGGATGGATCATTCTCTAACTTTTAAAGTCATATATTTCAGGTTTGAAAGCTGCCCAGATCCACTGAGTCTGGAAATCATTGAATATTGTCACCTGTTATGAGCTAATTTTGAATAGAGCTGTGACACTGCCTCAGATTTTCCTCAACTTAGATGTAACAGAGAGGGAATACTGTAAAACTAGATCATCTTAAAAGAAAAGAAAAAAAAAATAACCCAGTAGTAGTATCCCAGGAATTCTGATGGGAATTTTACATAGAAATCTATGTAAAATAGAAATTTTAGATAGAAAATCTATAATTCCATTTTTCTTGTGTTACTAGTAATATGAAGTAGATTTGTAAATAATAGGAAGTAAATTCGTGCCTGCAAGGGTTCAAGTGACAGTGGTGGGTGGGAAATTGGGGACACTGTTGAAAGGAACCCCACAATGTTGCTTGAATATTTAATGCCTGAAATGACTGTTTTATAGACAACTGGATAAGTCATGGCATTGCAATAAAAAATAAAACATCCAATAGCTAAAAAAAAAAAAAAAAAAAAAAAAAAAAAAAAAAAAAAAAAAAAAAAGAAAGAAGAAGAAGAAAATGACTGGAAGTAAAACTCACACAGAGATGAAAAGGTTCTGGAGTGTTTGCAAGCCCAAGCACAGCCCGTGGCCCCAATGTCAGGTGTCTTTCTTGAATAAAGCTAATTACCCGCGGGGTGTATGTTGGTCACTCTTTAAAATTCTTCTAAAAACAAAGAAATTAATTATCCAGCCTGCAAACGCGCCCCCACTCTCCAGCGAGCACTCAATTACCGGCGGGGTGCTCGATCGCTTGTTCCTGCTGGTTTGGACCAGCCAACCATGGCAAACTGCCTTTGAACCCTGCTCCCCTGAAACCCCTCAGTGCCCTGTGTGCCCGCTGTATTCATTCGGCCGGCCTGGTCCCTGGTGCTGGAACTTTCAGGATCTTCTGATGCTACCTGCTCTATGCCATTCTGTCCTTTCCCACAGAATAAGAGCATCCTAATGGTTTACACTGCTATTGAATGGTCCCAGCTTCTCCTGGTCTCCCCATAGCCCCAACTGCTCCCACCTATTTCTTTGGCCATGCTGTCGTATTAGTGGTGAGCACAGGCCAGCATAGGGCCGGGCTGCTCCCTCGAAATGCAGTTCAGGTCCTGCCCACCTCAGGGTTTGACATTAGTGCTCAAATGCGGCCCCGTGTGCCCGGTCCCCAGTTGCGTTGGGGTTGGTCATTTAATTAAGGTGGTAGTCCTGGGCCTTGCCCATAAGGAAAGAGCCTGGGCAGGGCCATGGGGCACCTCTGAAGATCCTCCCCTCTGTGTGATCTATGTTTCCGAGGTCCTATTCCAGAAAAGGTATTGTGGGGTTCTGCTACTCTCATGCCTCCTGCACCCGGACCTTGGGTCCTTCCAGACAGCTCCTTTGAGTAGAACAGTATTTCATGTATTTGCGGCGGTTGTTTTCTCTTGCAGCTCAAATCATCCCTGATTAGGACTGGGAGTAATGAAACTGTCCTGGGACTTGAATCCATAAATTGAGAGAGAGAGAGAGAGAGAGAGAGAGAGAGAGAGAGAGAGAGAGAGAGAGAGAGAGAGATCTGGGCTGGAGAGATCAGACAATGGGGGGGGGCATTTGCCTTGCACTCAGCTGACCTGGGTTCGATCCCTGGCACCCCATGTGGTCCCCCCTGAGACCCGTTAGAAGTGATCCCTGAGCACAGACCAAGTAGTGAGACTGAGCACCTCTGGGTGTGACCCCAAACTAAAAGAAATCAATAATATGTATTTATAATTTAAATTTCTGTTTCCTTCCCCTTTCCCTTGCTTTCTCCTTTCGTTGTTGATGGTGTCACTGTTGGCATGGTGGTGCTGTGGAGAGCACTATCACACACTCCCCTGGCTTTGGCTCCCCGGAGTCACATATCAGGTGTGGTGCTTGCTGAGGGCCACACATTTGACAGTGCTCACACTTCCTCAACTTGGTACTCATCACAGGGTTCACATATTTTTTGGGGCCTCACACATGTGGCAGATGTCACTGCTGTGAGCAAGCTGCTCTACAGGGGATAGGACCACTGTTGTGTTTGCAGGGCCTGAGTTCTTCCTTTGACCCCCATTTAGCTTATCTGCCCAAAGCCCCAGGGCTGGAGGTCAGAGTCAGAATTAGCACGGGGGCAGCCTGGGCTCCATCTTCAGTGCCAGGAGGGCCCCTGACCACCATTGGCCATGCCCCAAATCCAGGAATAAATGCATAAAATTTACTTCCGTAAGTAAAGGGAAGACCCTTATTCTACTAGAAGTTTCTCTAGGTGTAATTTCTTAAGTTTTGACTAAGAACAAGGCCCAGGATGCTGGTGACATGCAACTCTTCATCTTAGTACAAAACTGCCTCTCTTCACCCACTCCTTGTTTTCCTTTTGTGTCATAGTCAGTGATGTTCAGGGGTTACTCCTGGCTCTGTATTCAGGAATCACTCCTTTCAGTGCTCTGGGGACCACATGGGATGCAGGGAATCGAATCCAGGTCAGCTGTATGCAAGGCAAATGCCCTTCCCGCTTTGGTAGGGTTCAAGTCCCACCTTTGCTTTTTTTTTTTTTTTTTTTGACCTGTTACCTTCAGTACAGGATGGTGATGTCCTTTCTGATGTGTTTTTTAATGTAGTGTGATGACGTGCATAGCTTTGTATGTGTTGATGGAGTCTGTGAGTTTAGAATAGAAGGTTATAAAGCTGTCGAAGGGGTTGCTTCAAGATTAAAAATATGTATTCTTTGTATTGATATGATCGGGACATATTTCTTTAGAAAAATCAAAATGCTAACAGGCCTAGGGAAAAGCTTCGGACTCAAAACTGCAAATAACCATGATTCTTAAGAGCTAGTGAATGAAGTCCAGCCTCGTCACATCTGGGACAATCGTCACCATCTCTGAAGACAGTAGAGTAGAGTGAGGACATGGTTGACCCAAGTTGTTGGTGCCCAGAAACGAGCATTTCCTAGTGAGTTTCTCGCAGTGTTCGAGAACATTCTGCAGTGACTTAGGCAGGGATCATCTGGCATTCAGGACAGTGCTAGGAGCTGAGTTTCTCATTTCCCCAGAGTGATGCCTGAGAGGAGCAATGAGCCTACTGGGGTCCGAGCTTGTGAGAATTTCCCATGTAGATAGCCATCAGCTGCTCGTTTACTAGTCGGGACCCCTACATTTATAGGTGAGCAGGGACAGAATTCCCCAGAGGAGACGATCTCTACAAGGTGTGGGAGCGGGGCCAAGTGAGTCCCAGAACCAGGGTGCAGTGAGGAAGCATCAGAGCATGGGGGGGGGGGGGTGTCTGTGGGCCTGTTTCTCCCGGGAGCTGCCTCCTGCTTTCATCTGAAGACAGGATCCCCAGCCCCAGAGGAGCAGTACCCTAACATCGTCAGAGGCCATAATGGCGTTTTCTCTGCAGTTTGGGCCTGGAGAAACACCTCTTCCCTTCCTTCTCCTTCAGTGGCTCATTATCTGCACCACAAAGACTGATGGACATGTGGGGGCATACGTGTGCATGGACACATGTGTTGTGATCACATGTATGCACGAGGACATGTTTTTTGCATGTGGACATACGTTCTTGGACATGTGTGGGTAGCTGTGTGCTCATATGAGCATATATGTGTTTCAGCAAGGCCTTATGCCACATGGCTTCTGGGCTGAACTATGTGATCCCAATCTTTGTTTATCATGTTGAGCTTTTCACGCTGTTCATTTTGTTCCCAGATATAAATGATAAAATGTATTTCTGGCCATCTTATCCCAAATAAAGTCATATTGATTTTTGTGTAGCATGTAATGAAATAGGAAATAATCTCACTGCGCCTCTTCTGTATTCTTCCCAGACACGATTACTGGAGAACACGTCTGCATGGGTACAATGTAAACGCCTTGTTTGCGTGCTAGAAACTGACACTTTTAAGGTCAGAATGGAGATAAAACCCACAGTTAATTGTTTTCCTTCTTTAACATAATATGGCTAGACTGGAAAGGCTCTTTGATTTACAGGTCAAACCTTGTAAAAATAAAACTTATCTTCTTTCCACATATTTTAAGGAAACGAGTAAGGGTAATGATTTTTGTGAGCTGTGATTTAGACAGTAGCTCCCAAGCTGTTGTTCATTCCCCTCCGGTTAAGACATGACCTGCCCTGTGAACCCCACGGGAAGGGGGACATTGTGCTGAGCTGGGCCAGGGTTGGGCCGGCCTGTCTGGGGGACATTAGTGGCGCTGGGGGAGGGAAGCTGGCGTCCGCCAAGGCCCAGGAGCACTCGCTCTGATCCGAAACGGCCTCAGCCCTTCTACATTGCTGAATTCCTTCTTGGTTTGGTTAGTAACACACACTATTTCTTTTGGTAATCTAATTAGTAAAAGACATAATTAACTTTCCTTTGAAGTAGAAAGTAGTTTTAGTTGGTAAGTTTTTCTCTTCTTTCCACTCTATTTAGTTCCCGAAATATGTGGTATAGTATTCAAGCCACTGGGCAGAGGTTCTTGCCTCACTGGTTTTAAAAGTTGAGCTTCTAGGCTAGGAGATAGCCCGGAGCACATGCGATGCAGCACGCAGCCCCCCAGTGGGCCCCCAGCACACCTGGTCCGCCCTGACTCCTGCTTAGGATTCTAGGACTTTCCAAAATGAAGGGCCATGGCCCTCCCCATGAAAGTCCGTCTTGGTTGGGGTATGGAGAGGTTCCATGGTACTTTGGCATATCATCTCTATTAATACACTTTTACATTATACATGGTCGTGCGACAAGATAAAACATTTTGTTCTAAGTTACTGTCAAAAACTCAAACACTGGAGTCAGAGAGACAGCACAGTGGTAGGGCGTTTGCTTTGCAAGCAGCTGACCCAGTATAGGCGGCAGTTCGAATCCCTGTATCTCATATGGTCCCCTGAGCCTGCCAGGAGCGATTTCTGAGTGCAGAGCCAGAAATAGCCCCTGAACACCAGGTGTGACCCAAAAACTTAAAAAACAAACAAACAAACAAACAAACAGGGGCCCGGGAGATAGCATGGAGGTAAGGCGTTTGCCTTTCATGCAAAAGGTCATCGGTTCGAATCCCGGTACCCCATATGGTCACCCGTGCCTGCCAGGAGCAATTTCTGAGCATGGAGCCAGTAGTAACCCCTGAGCACTGCCGGGTGTGACCCAAAACCCAAACAAACAAACAAAACCCTCAAACACTATTAGTATAAACACTATTTCAGATAAAACTTAGATAATTTTTTTTAACAAGTTCATCTTAAAACTCTTGATCTGGGTTTGAGCAATAGTACCATAGATAGGACGCTTACCTCGCATACAGCCAACTTGGTTTGGTCCCTAGTTTCCCATCTGGTCCCTTAAGCACTAGGAATAATTCCTGAATACAGAGCCAGGAGTTAACCCTGTGCATTGCTGGGCATGTCCCTGCAAACAAAGCAGAAAAGTCTGGCTCTTTTCTCTCTGGTTAGTGTCGTAGTCATTGATGGGATGTCTTTGAGGAGTTCAGAGGATGAGTTTCTCTGCCTATTCTGTGTCCTGCATTTGATTTGATTCTGGGATCAAATCTGGGTTAGCCACATACAAGGTAAAAAACCAAACAAACAAACAAACAAAACTCACTGTTCTCTTTCTCTGGCCTAAGAGTGGTATTTAGAAGGGTAGGATACAGAACTGAAGTGATAGTATAGTGAGGACATATTGGCCTTGCACATGACCAACCCTGTCAGGAATAATTCTTTTTTTATTTTTTTATTTTCTATTATATCTTTATTTAAGCACCGTTATTACAGACATGACTGTAGTTGAGTTTCAATCACAAAAAGAACACCCCCTTCACCAGTGCAAAATTCCCACCACCAGTGCCCCCATCTTTCTCCACCCATAGTCCCTTCCTGTCTTTGAGACAGGCATTCTACTTTTCTCACTCATGAACATTGTTATGGTAGTTGTTAGTGTATTATTTCTCTAACTGCACTCACCCCTCTTTGAGGTGAGCTTTATATCTTGAGTTAGTCCTTCTGGCCCTCTTCTCTGGGCATTACAATAATGTCTTATTTTTCTTAAAACCTATAGATAAGTGAGACTATTCTGTGTGTCTCTCTCTCCCTCTGACTTAATTTCACTCAGCATAATAGTTTCCATGTGCATCCATGTATAGGAAAATTTCATAACTTCATCTCCTGACTGTTGCATAATATTCCATTGTGTATATGTACCACAGTTTCTTTAGCCATTCATCTGTTGAAGGGCATCTTGGTTGTTTCCAGAGTCTGGCTATTATAAATAGTGCTGCGATGAGTACAGGTGTGAGGAAGGGATTTTTGTATTGCATTTTTCTGTTCCTAGGGTATATCCCTAGGAGTGGTATGACTGAATCATATGGGAGTTCAATTTCCAGTTTTTTTGAGGAATCTTCATATTGTTTTCCATAAGGGCTGAATTAGACGGCATTCCAACCAGCGGTGAATGAGTCTTTCTCCCTACATCCTGGACAGCACTTACTGTTCTTGTTCTTTGTGATGTGTGCCAGTCTCTGTGGTGTGAGATGGTACCTCATTGTTGTTTTGATTTGCATCTCCCTAATAATTAGTGATGTGGAACATTTTTTCATGTGCTTTTTGACCATTTGTATTTATTCTTTGAGAAATTGTTCATTTCTTCTCCCCATTTTCTGATGGGGTTAGATGTCTTTTTCTTGTAAAGGTCTGTCAGTAACTTGTGTATCTTAGATATTAGCCCCTTGTCTTATGGGTATTGGGTAAATAGTTTCCCCCATTCTGTGGGTGGCTTTTGTATCCTATGCACTTTGAGATGCAGAAGCTTTTCAGCTTAATATAGTCCCATGTGGGAACCAGGAGGTGGCGCAGGAGGTAAGGTGACTGCTACCTTGCCTGCGTTAGTCTAGGACGGACCACGGTTCGATCCCCCGGTTCCCATATGGTCCCCCGTGCCTGCCAGGAGCGACTTCTGAGCACATAGCCAGGAGTAACCCCTGAGCGTCACTGGGTGTGGCCCAAAAACCAAAAAAAAATATATATATATATATATAGTCCCATGTGTTTATCTCTGTTTCCACTAGTATGTAGAGTGCTGTAGGAATAATTCTTGAGTGTAGAGCCAGAAGTGACCCCTGTGTGCTGCTAAGTGTAGCCCCACAATCAGAAAAGCAAAGTATACAAACCACAAATCTGTTTCTGAAATCTACTTTGAAATTATTCTCTTGAGAGAGAGAGAGAGAGAGAGAGAGAGAGAGAGAGAGAGAGTGTATGTGTGGAGGAAGGAAAGAAAGGAGGAAAAGGAAGAGGAGGAAGGAAGGGAAGGAGGGAGAGACAGAGAAACAGAGAGAGAGACAGACTAGTTTAGGCATGTTTGTCAATTTTCTTTTATTTTCTTTCTACTTATTGCTTTGGATAAACAGGCTGGACTGCTGCCAAAGATTCAGGTGGCTGAATACTAATTTTTGCTGAAATTAGATAAAACTGCTGTCCCCTGCCAATTTTCTGTCTGAATTATGCAGAAATTTGACTCTTGTAAGGCATAAATCTGGTCAAAAATAGAGTCCTAATTTTTCTAGCTAGGCAGGAAGACCTTCAATAGACTAATTATTCTTGTTTTGACTTTTACTCCTTCCGTAGGAAAAGAAATCAAAGAGAAATGAAGTGCAGTGGGAAGTTCCTGGTCCCTTTTTTCTGGTGGCCCCAGCGTTGAAGTGAGGGCCTGAGGGCCCCATGTGTCTGTTCCTAGGCTGGAGTCCTCAAAAACAATTAGTATGTCTTTCCTATGGCCCTTCTTTATTGAATCCTTACTTGAATGATGGTCAGTAATGGAAAACAAAGGGTTATCTTCCAGCTAATCCGTAAGTAATGGAATTGGTGAATCTCTGATTTTTCCCTTAGCCTTCCAGGGGTGAGCAGAATGAGACAAAAGTGATTATGGGAACTGGAGGGAGCCTCAGAAGGCAAAGGAGACCTTATCGGAGCAATTAATCCAGAAACTCATAGTGCTCAGCCCAGAGGAGCTTTCATGCCCCAGGTCCCTGAGTTCCTTGGTCCAGGGTCCTGTCAAGGTTGTTGTGCTGGGACACGGATCGAGGTGGTCCAGTCACGAGTTAGCCTGTCCCATGACCCCAGCTCTGTGGGAGATGGCATTGGGGGGTGTTCTGTCCATTCAATTCCACGCATCTCTCTGCCAGCATCTGTGGGGGCCTGGAATCTCTATGTTCCCCTGAGAGCCGACTCTGCTGCCTCTGGTTGACTGACTTGTCACAGACACACCTCCTCCTGCCCTCCATCCTTGTCCTGTTCTATGTATGGACTCTGTTATGGTTGGTCTGACTTACCCTGTCACCACACTCCACTATGCTTGGTCTGACTTTGTCCTCACTGATGTCATGGAGCTGCTCCCTCAGGATGGTCTGCACCCCATCAGGTTCCTCTCTGCATCCTACATCTCTCTCTTCTCCAGCCTGATTTGCCAAGTTCTAGGGGTGGGGGGGCACAAGAAAGATACATGTACCCTGAGTCTGGGAGCACCACTGCTGATGAACACTGCCTGGTGTGATCCAGTGAGCACTGCCTAAGCACTGGTGTGGTCCCTGTGAGCACCGCGTCCAGGTGTACGTGACCCAGTGACCACCCCCTGCAGCGAGAGAGGAATGAATAAAGGGAGGGAGTAAAGTGGAGAGGTGCTATACTGTGTGCAGTTTTTTGTGTGAGCCCACATTTATACCGGAGTGTGTATGTATGCGTGTTTGGGGAGAAAGGTTGTGTGTATGTGTGTAAAGCCCTTGTAGGGTAGGGTAGCTGGTTGGGGACTGTCGTGGTGATGGCACTGGTGTGCTGCGGCCTCGCTCTGGCACACTCCTTTCCTCACTGGAGGCCCTTCATACAGCAGAGACACGCTTTGTCCAGAGCATCTCCTGGACGGACGTGTGATTTTGGCGCTGCCGAATTACCTGAGCCCGGCTGCTTCTGTGACTGGTCGCACTGAACCAGAAGGTGATTAACGATAGCAATTTATCAGATCTGGGGGAGAGAAAGTGCACGATGTTGTCATTATCATAAATCATATCATAAATAGCCAAGAAGCGGAGGCCCTCCGGCGGGGGTGCCCAGAATGTAGCCATAAAAACCCCCAAGTCGTACTGTTATCTTGGTCTTTCTGCAGTTCTGTGATACACCAGTATTAACATATAGATTAGGTCATTTATAATACCAGGTGTCATTTCAGGTTGGTTGCTTCTAGAGCATTCTAGAGTAGTTTGTGCGGACTCTTGGTGGAATGGTGCCTGTGTGTGTGGACAGGAGTTCCTCACATGTTGCCTTTACTCTGGTCACTTAATGTGCTCTTGGTTGGTTTCTTGGACAAACTTAGGTCATTAGCATGACCCTATTGTCTTGCTTTTGCAAGTAATTTTATTTAGGAAAAAAAAGTTTTACTTAAAAAATACATACATGTTAGTGGTATGATGTGATATAAGATGTCTTGTCACATTGTAGCCCTTTTGGGGGGGGTGGTAGGGGACATGGGCCACATCCAGCAACACTTAGGGGCTACTCCGGGCTCTGCCCTCAGAAATAGCTCCTGGCAGGCTCAAGAGACCCTACAGTGATGGCTGACCTTTTTGAGCCCAAGTGCCCAAACTGCCGCACAAAACCAAATAATTTCCTCAAAAGTGCTACCACGTCAATTAAACCTTAATAACAAGGTTTTAGTATCTAAAAACTCTACGACACGCACCATATATCTTAATTGCGGACCTTCCCGCTTGCCAGCTACAAGGCCTTCTCATGCCACTACTGGCACACGTTCCATAGGTTCACCATCGCGCCCCTACAAGATGCTGGAGATCAAACCTGGGTAAGCCATGTGTTAGGCCAGCAACATCCTCACCGTGCTATGGTACTGGTCCTGGGACAGTTTCTTAAATGCTTCATAAGGGTACACAGATCGGAATGATGCTGAAGATCCATCCTGGGCACCGTGTCCCCCTCACATCCTAGGCGCCTGCCCTGCCCACATGCACTGGCCTAGACATTTCCCTGGTCAGGGCGTCGGGGTACTAAGTTCCAGTTCCAGAACGTTTTGAGCTTTGTTCCACAGCGACATTCAGATAGTGCTTAGTAGCTGGGTAGGCAAGTGAGTGAGCACAGGGGAAGGAGCCCTAACATACTGCTCATAAGGCCCAGGAGGTGGTACTGGGGTTAAGACAAGTGCTTTGCCAGCAGCCAATGCTAACTCGATGCTCTGTACTGCTTGGGGTTCCTGGTTCCTGCCCAGAGTGACCCCAAACCCCAAGCCTTCTTTCCCCCTCATAAGATAACTCGTCATAACCCATGTTTCAAATTATTGGTAGCTCTTTTTGCTTTTCTAACACATAGACATTTTAAATTATTTGTTCCTACTTGATCGTGAAAAAGACTCTCATGGGGACTAAAGCAGTAGCAGTGGGGAGGGTATTGGCCTTGAGTAACTCCTGAGCACCTCTGGGTGTGGCCAAAAAAACAAGAATAAAAACAAAACAACAAGATTTATCACAGAGGCAGTGTGGGTCATGGTTAGGAAATTGAACACTTGCATTATTATTGGAAGAAATTAATTTCAAATGTGTTTATTTTTAAATTCCAATAAATTTCATTTTAATTGCATTTGATTTGGCGAAATACATGCGGATAACATTCTGATGTCTTTATATTCATGTTTAGAAGCACAAGCATATTTTCTGCTTAGTTTGCGATCATGCCACTGAATTTCCAAGTTGTTTGCATCTGTGTATCCAATGAGATAAAAAGCTTTCATGCCATATGCAAACAATTTCCTTTTTCTCCCCCTAATGTCCATGAGCTTTTTAGATTATAGTGTTTCTTTAAAGGCATTTACTATTCTAGTTAAAAAGATATTTTGTTCTAAGTCAATATTTATAGTAGCTTAGAATCAGCCTCCGAAAAATCCTTTTGGTGTGTTCAGTATTACAGCCTTATTCTGTTTCTCTTCCATGAAGTTTGGTGAAGATGCAGGCTTTTCTCATTACTTCTCAAGGTTGGGTGGAGCATGGCTCATTTACTTGTATGGTGGTGAAGGAAAATGGAGGTGGGAGTTGAAGTGTGCCCCCTGCATTTAAGAGGCTTGGAGAAGAGTGGGCTCTGTTGGAAATAGTGTGCAGGCAGGGGCGGAGCCGTGTCTGACATTTACACCCTGAGGAACACGAAAGTTTGCTTTTTGTTTGGGAGTCACACCTAGTAGTGCTAGGGATCACTCCTGGTGGGCTCAAGGGACTGTCCAGGGTGCTGGGGATGAAGCCCAGGGCAGCCTCATGCAGTGCAAGCACCCAGTACCCCGCAGTACCATGCCCACCTCCAGAGTATTCATGTCTGCTCGCCACTATCTGGCACACTTTTGGCTCCTGAAACCCTGTTGGCTGTGGATCTGTGGGCAGGGCTGGAGGGTTCCGGGTACCATAGCTGCACTTTTGTAGGCTGTGCTTGAGCAGAATTAATGCTTTGGGGCCACACCCATCGGTGCTTAGTGGTTGCTTCTGGCTCTGCGCTCAGAAATCACTCCTGGCAGGCTCAGGGAACCTCATGGGGATGCTGGGGATTGAACCCTGATCTGTCACAGGCAAGGCAGTGCCCTCTCGGCTGTGCTGTCACTCATTCCTGCCCTCCTAATGCTTCCTTTTTTGTTTCTTCAGAGGAAGAAGAGGAGCAGGTTCCCACAGATGGGGGGACCTCGGCAGAGCCTATGCAGGTGCCCCTGGAAGAAGATGAGGACCTGGAAGAGGAGGAGACCGTCAATGATGAGAACTTCTTGGGCAAGAGGCCCCTGGACAGCCCCGAAGCGGAGGAAATGCCCAGCACAAAGCGGCCACGCCTCATGAGTACCAAGGGGGATGTGGCTGATGCGGCAGTGGTGGAGGTGCGGGAGCCCCTCAGCTCCATCAACACCCAGAAGATCCCCCCAATGCTGTCGCCAGTGCACGTGTCAGACAGTGCCGACCTTGCCCCACCATCACCTGAGCCACCCATGTTGGCGCCAGTGCCCAAGTCACAGCTGCCGACTGCAAAGCCACTAGATGCCAAGGCCTTCCCCCCGAAAGCCAAGACCAAGACCAGTTCACCAGGACAGAAGACCAAGTCTCCGAAGGCTGTCCCATCTCCAGCCATGGCCGGGAGCCCAATCCGGTCACCCAAGACTGTGCCCAAAGAGAAGAAGTCCCCTGGACGTTCCAGGAGCCCCAAGAGTCCCAAGGTCGTGTCCCACACGCCCCCGACCCCTGTCCGGCCTGACACGCCCAACAGGACACCTGTCCCTCCTGTCATTGAGAAGCCCAAGGAGACCGGCCTGCCCAGCCTGCCACTCAGGCCCATGCCTGTGCTGCCTGAGACTGGCAGAGGCAATGGCGAGAACCTGCCCCGCAAGGTCCCAGGGCCCGACAGGACCATCGACGCCTCCATTGATGCTGTCATTGCCCGCGCCTGTGCTGAGCGAGAGCCCGACCCCTTCGAGTTCTCCTCCGGGTCTGAATCCGAAGGGGACATGTTCACCAGCCCCAAGAGGATCTCAGCCTCGGAAGGGGCCACCCCCAAGGGTCCTGCGCCGGCCAACAGCTTTGTCAGGTCTGCACCCACCCCGCTGCCGCCATCAGGCGGTACCTCCAGCTCCGACAACTCCTGGACCATGGACGCCTCCATAGATGAGGTGGTCCGCAAGGCCAAGCTGGGCACGCCACCCACACTGCCCGCTAGCTTCCCCTACCTGTCCTCACCCTCAGGCTCGCCCCCGACGCCTGAGCCACCCCCCAAGGCATACGAGGAGAAGGCCAAGCCACCGCCACCACCACCACCGCTGCCCATGGATGTGAAGAAGAGGCTGAAGAAGGAGCTTAGGACGAAGCTGAAGAAGAAAGAGAAGCAGCGCGAGAAGGAGAGGGAGAGAGACAGGAGCAAGGACAAGGGCAAAGAGCGCGAGCGGCCCAAGGAGCGTGAACGGGAGAAGGAGGTGGCCAGGGAGGGCCGGTACCCCTGGAAGGACCTGCTCAAGGAAGAGGGCACCGACCCCTACCGGCTCAAGCTCAAGGAGTTCCCAGAAGCAGATGCCAGGGCCAGACTCAAAGATGGACTCCTGCGACGGGAGCGCGAGAAGCACAAGGACAAGAAGAAGGACCGGGAGCGTGCCAGGAAGGACCGGGACCGGCGGGACAGGGAGAAGGGGCGTGAGCGTGGCCGTGAGGAGAAGCTGCGGCTGACGGCCACCCCGCTTGTGAACCCCAAGGACATGGCCCTGGCCCTGGGCGGGCCCCCCACCACTGGCAGGGCCCCTGCCCTGTTCCCCTCTCTCTCGCCCTTGCTCCCCGAAAAACTGTTTGAAGAAAAGGATAAACCTAAGGAGAAGGAGAGGAAAAAGGACAAGAAGGAGAAGAAGAAAAAGAAAGAGAAGGAGAAGGAGAAGAAAGAGAAGGACCGAGAGAAGGAGAAGAGAGAGCGGGAGAAGCGCGAGCGGGAGAAGGAAAAGCACCGGCATGAGAAGGTCAGAGAGAGAGAGAGAGAGAGAGAGAGAGAGAGAGAGAGA
>PVKC010014665.1:0-22001 GCA_004027635.1 Crocidura indochinensis | reverse complement strand
CTTTGTATGCATATTTTTTCTTTCTTTTTTTCTTTTTTCTTGGGGGGGGACACACCCATTTGATGCTCAGAGGTTACTTCTGACTAAGCGCTCAGAAACTGCCCCTGGTTTGGGGGGACCATATGGGATACCGGGGGAATCGAACCGTGGTCCTTCCTTGGCTAGAGCTTGGCAAGGCAGAGACCTTACCTCTAGCACCACCTCACCGGCCCCCATTTGTATATTTTATTAAGGAAATATATCTAAAGAAATAAACAAGGGAAATATAGATATCCCCTTTAAGTCTTTTGAAAATGTCCAGTGCCGGTGTAAAATTCAGAGCACAGCTACAACCTGTGACATGGTCTTCTGGAGTCTGAAATACAGCTCCAAGAAGTCACAAATCAGGAAATGTCCTCAAACTAAGGGTTTCTCAAAAATCAAGTCTGATGCTTTTTATTTCACTTTCAAAACGTTTATATCAAACTACCAGGATTTTCAATACTATTAATTACACTTTTTATAAATACTTTTTTCTGAAACCAGATTATCACCAGAAAACCTACTTCCCTCCACCATTGTCCTACTACCTTCACTACTACCACCAAGTAGACTCAGTTCGATAGACAAAATCTTTAGTCTCAGTAACTTTGATCATTTGTTGTTTTCTTAAAATGTTTCATTATTATCCCCCATATGGGAGATATATACTTTTATCCTTCCTATGGGAGAAAAGTTTTGTACACATGGAGGTGAATAGACACAATATTTTGAAATTCCACAAAATTACAAATAATTGATAGGTTTATAAAATACTTTTTTAAAAAAATAATTCTTTGTAGAAGTACATACATTTAAAGAATTAATATTATAACTATTTTAGGTTTAATTTGAAATAGGTAAATCCTACAAATATAAAACTTAGTGAGAGTGAAGATAATTAGGAAAATTTAAATGGAAAATCTGAATAAGCCATTACTACACAATGTGTGTTTTATTCTAAGGTAATATTGACTTTATTTTAGAAAACATATAGATAAAACTTAAGTGTCTACATTGATAGATAAAAGATTGTAATGAAAATATTTGTGTATTTTAAAAACTGTTCATAGAACATAAAATATAAATGAGGTGTTAAGTATTTAAAAATGTAGAAAATTCCTTAACAAGGAATAAACATACCTTCCCTTATCTAGTAGAGTGCACGAGAGCTATGAATGAATTCCACACTTGGTCCCATATGTGTCCTGTCCTTTGAAGAATCTCCTGTAATACTTCTTGTAAATCTGCTTTCAAGATCATGAATTTCTGGGGCCAGAGTGATAGCGCAGCTATGGAACATTTGCTATGTATGTGTTGATCCAGGACAAACCTGGATTAGATCCTGGTATCCCTTGTGGTTCTCTGAGTCTGGAGTAATTTTGAGCACATATCCCAGAGTGATTTTTGCATCCCTAGCCAGGAGTAACCCCTGAGCATCACCAGGTGTGGCCTAAACCTGCCCCCCCCAGTTATGAATTTCTTTAATAATCTAGGCTATTGTTGCTGAGGTGCACATTTCATTGAGTTTTTGTACTATTAGCTCCATTCTCCTGTAGCTTGTAGAGCACTAATGAATAGATCTGCTCTTACTCTGATTGGCTTTCCTATGTATATAAGCTTCTTTTTTGATCTTGCTATTTTCTCTCTCTCTCTTTCTCTCTCGCTCTTTGAATTTTGTCATTCTGAACAAAACATATCTTAGATTTTTCCTAGTTGAGTCTATTTCCTCTGTGACCCTTTATGCTTCTTATATTTGTCCCCTGCTCCTCAACTCTAAGAAATTCTTAGCTATGATTTAACTATCGGTTCTTCATCAAATTCACCTTCCCCATCTTCAATCAGGCATTGTAGTGATTCTGTTGATCTTATTGAGCTTAGCACACAGTTCTCTGTTGTAAAGTTTATTTTCAGAGTTTTTCCTTTATTTTTTTGTATTCATCCATCTCTTCTTGAAGTGTCTTAAGCTTTGCCTCAGCTATTGTTAATCTGCTGCTTAGAGTTTCTAGTAACTTTTATGCCACCTACTATACTTTTAGTTTTCTCATTTTTGGCTCTCAGGCACTCTGATACTTTTCTGACTGTATGTGCCACTCTTTCTTTCAGTTCATTAAACATCCTTACCATAGTGTCATTCTCTAAGGATTTAAAGAACTTGTTTATATTGGTTGTACCTCCCATGCTGCTTTTGCTCTTTGAACCTGTTTGACTTCTATAAGATTCCTTCATTGGATTTCAAGTGTTCCTCAGGGCTGAAGATAAGTCTTTGGGCTTCTGTAATGAAGATGAGTCTTTGGGCTACTATTAGAAATTAGTGTGGGAGTTTCTCCTTTTCTTCTTTGTCCATTTTAACAGAGGAAATAGTTCTCCCACTTTAGTATATATGGTAGAGTTTGTGTGTGGAGGGTGCTAGGACTTAGCTGAAAATGAAGGGATTTGTTTAACTTCAGTTGTACCACCTGGAAGGGTGGAGGAGTAAGCAGAAGCTCCATTTATGGCTGCTTCTTTTTGATGAATATTTCTCGATATTGTCAAAAACCAAGCCTAGACCATCATACTGATTCCTATAATGGAACATGAATACTGGAATCTCTTAAATGGGAGAACATGGAATTCTAGAGGTTCACTGAGACCAGCATAGAGTTATCCATGACCCAAAGTATAAAATTCCCTGCAGCTGAATTGGCCAAGAGTATAATTTCTTAACTCTCTCCAAGAGTCTCCGAAGGTTTTTTCTTAGCAATACAACAATTGGATAAGTAACTGTGGGGATCTACTGCTCACCTGACAATCAGAGTTGTCATACCCATATGCCATTGTCATCTCTATACAATCTTTAGCATTTCTTTACTCTTTTTGCTAATCATTTCCTATGTAGCAGCTGAGGGAACTGGACCCAAGAAATTCAAGTGTCCTTGTTGCATAAGCATTTTGCTTTTTAAATTTGTGCTTCCCAATTTTTTTTTTTACATCAATAAAGGTTTCTGGTGAAATTCTGGTGAAATACTCTAAATTTCTCGGTGAAATTTAGAGGTTGCCCAGGTTCCTACAAAGGACAAGTTTTGTCCCAAATTTTTAAAATCTCTAAGATTTTTTAATAAAGTCCTAAGATGGTAATTTTTGAAGGAAACTTCTTGTGTATCTGAAGAAACTGAATAGTTTCCTGAGGCAAATCAAACTTTCTGGTACATCCTTTCCAAACTTGACAATTCAACAGAAAAACATCTTTCTTCAGGAAGCTAGAGCAACAGCTGGAATTGCTTGTTTGTTTAAATCATGCAGACTTTAGAGATGGTAGGGAAATTGGGCAGTATGAGCGATTTTAAAATACATTTAGCAGAAGTTAATGAAGAAGTCCACAGCTTGGGGCAACTAATGCTGTTTTTGTTAATGTTATTAAATATTAATGAGGTGCTTTTTCTCTTTGAGGCAAAATAGCATGTCTGATGCTCTTTTTAAATTACTGCTTCAGTAACAGGTAGCAGGGTTGAACAGAGCTGCTAACAGTGGGTACATTTAGGAGAGAACATGAATGCATTTCTCTCCTTGCCAAAATGTAGGAGAGTCCCTGTCTTCAGAGATCATTAATGTTTATTAGGGTTAGCAAGAAATTAAAAAAATAACATCACATAATAATCAGGGGGACTTTTTTTTTTTTTGGTTTTTGGGCCACACCCAGTGACACTCAGGGGTTACTCCTGGCTATGCGCTCAGAAGTCGCCCCTGGCCTGGGGGACCATATGGGGCACGGAGGATGGAACCACGGTCCGTCCAAGGCTAACGCGGTAAGGCAGGCACCTTACCTCCAGCGCCACCACCCGGCCCCAATCAGGGGGACTTTTAAAATGTACTGCAGCAGACATTTTTAGCCCAGTTATTTCTACAGATAAACAGGGCTTAGATATTAGGTACTTAGTATTGTGCTAGGAATTACTTAACTACCAGTTTTCTGGGAACAAACAAATAATGTTAGCCTTGATTATAAGCATTCATTTATTGCTGCAAACATTACCTTAATGACATCAAGGAATGCAAAATCAGAAATAGATGTGAAAGAAACCTCACATTATAAATAAAGTGTTTGTACCATGCAGATGCATGGGTATAAATAACCTGAAGAGCATAGATAATTATTTATGAGAATGTTTCATATACAATATAAAATAAATGATATGATGCAGTAATAAATTTAATTAATGACGTTCTGCATCTTAGTCCTTTTCAATGCCTTTAATGATTCATTAATTGAAATTGTATAGG
This sequence comes from Crocidura indochinensis, assembly GCA_004027635.1. Taxonomy (NCBI): domain Eukaryota; kingdom Metazoa; phylum Chordata; class Mammalia; order Eulipotyphla; family Soricidae; genus Crocidura; species Crocidura indochinensis. The sequence goes on along the minus strand of PVKC010014665.1, from coordinate 17,723 downwards.
ACTTAATTTTTAATAACGATTATATTTAAGCAACGTTAATTAGATTGCAAAGATCCTGGATTATAAGTTAGCTTTCATTGGCTACAACTGGCTCAGCACCAAGTCACTGTGAACTTTCAGATTGGAAAATCTCCATTTGTTGATGAAGAGGCTTAGAAAAAGATTGACTTGGCAGATGTGTCTTTTTGTCCTTTTCTTCCTGTTCAACTTGTTCATAGTCACATCAAGGCTGGTCAAAAGTTTTACCTTTTATGTAGTGATTACAACCACTATAAGTTCATTCTTCTTTTGGGTGGGGGTCATAACTGGCAATGCTTAGGGGTTATTCCTGCCTCTATGCTCAGAAATCATTCCTGGCAGGCTCTGAAGACCATATGAGATGCAGGGATTCGAACCACCATCCTTCTACTTACAAGGCAAGTGCCCCACCTCCTTTCTATAGCTCCATCCCCTATAGTTCATTCTTGATTTAGAAAACATTGCCAAGGACTTGGAATGTTATCTGCCCTCCATACTGAAGTATTTCTATAGGGTTCCCAGTCTTCTTTCAGACAGAACAACTGTAGTAGTAGCTGTAGCAGTAGTTGAGCTAAAGGAGGGCTCCCAAGCTGTACTCAGTTTTACCAGGCTTCTCTCCACACAAAACTTGGCGAATGGGTATGGTCAGTTTACTGCGAAGGCCCACTGATAAAGCCCAATGTTGCCAACCTGTTTAGGTGCTGGTGTCTGGAAGACTTGGACTATAGTAGGCAGTAATCAGAGGCCTTCATAGTTTATCCATCATTGCTGGCAGGGGCAGAAGTAATACATATGATTATCAGGAACCAAGTCCAAAACCCAGGACATGCAAAAAAGGTGTCCATAACCACTGGGATATTCTTCTTTGCTCCAATTTTTAAAAATACAAATGGAACATTAAGTACCCACTAATGCAACTTCAGTGATAATGAAAATTTTTACTATATTTTATTATCATCCATGTTCATGAAATGTCTTACTGTGTCATATGTCTTTTTCTGTGTTTAAGTGTATTGATTCTACATATTTTTTTCTGTTAAGTTTATTGATGATTAATTCTTTGGGGTATAATAATAAATTGCATTATGTTCTCAAATTTTTATGTTTAGCATTACCACAAAGGAATGCAATGCATTTTTTGAATATTGGTTTTGTTAATGGCCATTTTGCCTTAGTTAGTAGATGTTTTATTTATTTGATTCCTTTATTTGTTTGTTTGTTTGATTATTTGACCATACCCAGAAATGCTCACTTGATACTCCTGGCTATACACTCAGGAATTATTCTTAGTAATGTTTAGGGACAATGTGGACCAGTCACATTCAAGGTATTATACTACTTCTCTGACAATCATTAGTGATTTTTAATAGTAGTCTTAAAAGAATAAGATGTTCTATGTATTTTACTGAAAATACTTCTAATTATTATTTCCTTTTACATTTGGATTTATTTTAATTTTTGTTGTTGGCTTGATTTCTCTAGAAAAAAAACCAGTAATACTCAAGTAAATAGAAATGGTTCTAGTAAAGAGCCTTACCTTGTTCCTTATTTAAAAGGAAATGCTCGTAATTTTTGACCATTATCAAGATTAGCTATGAATTTATAGTATATCGTACCTATTGTGAAAAGTTGGTTCACTTCTGTCAGTTTTATGTAAATATTCATCACAAATGTCTTGTTTCTTTCAAATGTTTTCTCTGCCTCTTTTGATAAACAGATGGTGTTTGTTTTTGTATTGATTTATACTGCACAGCACTTTTCATTGTGTAGCTTGAACCATCCTTGCAATGAAAATAGTGTATGCTTACATCACCATTAATAATGTATGATCCTTATAAGATATGTGGTGTTCAGTTTATTGGTGCATAGTTGATGACCCTCACACCAATTTTTCACACCTATTTTAGTCAGGCATACTGTTCTTCTGTTTTGTTTTTTTCTTAATTTTTATTTTGAACATAATGGCTTACATATCTTTCACAGTAGTATTTTAGGTACATATTAACATGGAGTCAGGGGAATACCTATCACCAAATTTGTCCTCCCCCCATCCCAGTTCCCTTTCTGCAACCCATATACCCACCATCACCCCCGGGCTGCTAGAGTAGGTGGTCCCCTCTTTGTCTAGCTTACTATTAGTGATCATATATCTGTTTGGTCCTGGTACTCTCCCTTGTTTCCCCCTCTATTTAAGAGGCAGAGTTAGATAAATCGAGTTATATGGTTTTGTTTGAAGGAAAGAAAAGCAATAGATTCGAGTACATAGTAAGAAAAAATAAAATAAAGTAAAGAAGTCAAATACACTGAAAATGGGCGGAGTCCTTCTAGAGGTCTATTCTTCTGTTTTATGTTTATTGATTTTCTTATCTTATCTTATTTTGATTTCAAACTAACATTAACCTCATAAAATACATTTTGAAGAGTTTCTTCTTTGATTATTTTGAAAGAGTCCTAATAAAATATATTTAAATTCTTTTTTAAAGGCTTAGTAAATGGGCTGGTGTGTAGGGTATCTGCCTTGCATGCAGCCAACTCAGGTTCGATTCTGGGCATCAATATGGTCTCCTGAACATGTTAAGTGTGATTTCTGAGTGCAGAGCCAGGGGTAATCCCTGAATGCAGATGGGGTATAAAAATTAAAAAAAAAAAAGCTTAGTAAATTTCTCAGGTCACAACCATCTCATTTAGGACTTTGTCATTTTGTTGAATTTTTTTTATTATTGTTTTAGGTTTCATACTTTTTGTAGGTAGTTTCCAAATTGTGCATGGAAAAAGAGGAATCACTCCCATCATACTTAGCCAACTGTCCCAATATTTCACTGTGAGGACCTAAAGATACATTGCTGGGACCGGACTGGTAAGGCATGTTTGCCTTGAAGAGCTAGCCAAGGACAGACCACAGTTCAATCCCCCAGGTTCCATATGGTCCCCCAAGTCAGGAGCAATTTCTGAGCAAATAACCAGGAGTAACCCCTGAGTGTCACCAGGTATGGGCCCCCCAAAACAAAAATAAGTAAATAAAGTTATATTGCTATTTAGTTCATGAATTGCCTGGATTACCTGGATCATCCTAACAGTTATCAAAATACCATGTAGATACAGGAGTTGAACCAGGATTGGCATCATGCAAATTACATGCTGTGTTTCCCCTACTATTTCTCTAATCACTAAATTTCCATGAGTTAATTCATGTTTTCTATTTTTACCTCAGTCTTAGAAAGTTATGTTCATGTAAAAATATAACTTATTTAATTTCAGTAACTTATTTAATTTGTTGCTTTATAATTTTCATTATAGCTTTTATACTTCTATGAATTATATAAAAATGGTTATAATTCCTGGTTATTTAATTTTTATTGGGGGATTTTTTTCCTCTTCTTTCCTTTATGAGTCACCGAATACTATCTTCTGTGTTTCATCATAGTTAGAAGTTAATGGAAACATAGTAGTGATCAAAAAATGAGTGGAGTGGCTTGTTTTTTATGCTTGAAATTTAATTTTAGGAAATGAGGGATCTCCAATATGTTTTCACAGAAGTTTAAATATGTGCGTAAATATATTTGTGTCAATACAAATGTGCATAGTGTGAGATATAGTTTATAATAAAAATTAATGAATAACATTTTTGAACAACAAATTTTCTCATACTCTAGAAACAACTTAAATGCCCCTCAATAGATGAATGGCTAAAGAAATGATGGTACTTATTACAATGGAATATTATACAGCCATCAGAAGATGAAGTCATGAAATCTTCCTATACATGGATGTATATGGAATCTATTATGCTGAGTGAAATAAGTCAGAGGGAAAGAGATAAACACAGAATGGGCTCACTCATCTATGGATTTTGAGAAAATGAAAAGCATTTGTGTAATGATTCTCAGAGACAAAATAGAGGAGGACTGGAGGGTCCAGCTCCCTACATGAAGCTCACCACAGAGATTGTTGGGTGCAGTCACAGAAATAATTACACTGAGAACTATCATAACAAAATGTGACTGAATGAGAGAAGTAAAAAGCCTATCTCGAGTACAGCCCAGTGTGGGGTGGGGAGGAAGGACACTTGGGATATTGGTGATGAGAATGTTGCATTGGTAAAGGTTTATATATATAAATATATACAAAATATATTTATATATTATATTTATATATAAATCAAGAGAAAAAGAAAAAGAAAAAAAGAAAATTTATCTTAATTTGTGTCTCACTACCAGAAAATCTTATATAAAAATAAATTAGGTTTAATTTTTATTTTGAGGCCATCCTAGCAATACTCAGGGATTTGTTGCTGGCAGTCCGGGGGAACCATATGTGATACCAAGGATCGAACTGGCAAACTGACTGGCTGCTATGGAAAGCAAGAGCCTTACCTCCCTATACTGTAATTCCAGCACCTTGTTTAATATTTTAAGGAAATGTTAATATACTTGTCCTATACTAAAAACATAGGCCTAAAATTTAAAGATAAAAAAATCTTTTTAAAATATATTTTATTTAAACACCTTGATTACATACATGATAGTATTTTTTGATTTCAGACATGTAAAGAACACCACCCATCACCAGTGCAATGTTCCCATCATCATTGTCCCAAATCTCCCTCCTCCCCACCCAACCCCCACCTGTACTCTAGACAGGCTCTCCATTTCCCTCATACATTCTCATTATTAGGACAGTTCAAAATGTAGTTATTTCTCTAAATGAACTCATCATTCTTTGTGGTGAGCTTCATGAGGTGAGCTGGAACTTACAGCTCTTTTCTCTTTTGTGTCTGAAAATTATTATTGCAAGAATGTCTTTCATTTTTCTTAAAACCCATAGATGAGTGAAAAATTCTTATAAACAAGAGCAAATGCCTGAGCGATCACAGTATGGAAGACATTTGACATGCATGCAGTAACCTGGATAAAAAAAAAAAGAAAAAGAAAAGAAAAGAAAATTTCTCAATACATAAAGGATCTTGACTTAAAATCTACATATTAACATGCTGGGAACAGGGGTAAAGGGAGGACAACATTGTTAGTGGGAATGCACTGATTCAATGTCACTATGTTTCTAAAAAATTGCTGTGGAACATTTGTAATCCACTTTGGTCAAAATAAAAATTAAAAAAATCTACTTATTATAATTAACTTTATTTTTATTCAACTATGACTCAATAGGACTTTAAACTTACAGCATTCTCTATAGCTATCCACAGTTAGAATACTTGACAAATTATATATATTCACGTTTTGACCTAGAATCTTTTTGATAGCCCTGTATTTCTATAAATACTAAAATGTAAATGATTCAAGATTATTACAAAATCTAAACATTTATTCATTTATTCTTAAGTTATGACTTCTGTATTCACTAAAGAATATTTAAATGAATGTGCTTCAATATTTGACTCTGTGGAATATATATTTGTTTGGGGATGATGAGGATGGATTTCAAAATTTGTCCTATTTATATCAATTTTAAATATTTATTTTTTGGACAGTGACTATGGCTATGAGAGACACGGAGAGACCCAATGTGTCCCAGCTTTCTGGTATAATCCAGCATCCCCATCAAAAGATTGCAGCCTTGGTCAAAGCTACTTGAATAGCACTGGGTAAGTAAAATACCTGAGGCGACTTTATTCACTCTTTTCCTATTTTTCTTACTTGAGATTGAGGGAATATCTCCATATTGAACCAAGATGGAGTGTGAATAGAGCTTACTCAGAATAAGTGACTTTTGGACCACAGCAATATTACAGCAGGTAGGGTGCTTATGTTGCTGGTGTCCAATCTTGATTTGATCATCAGCATCCCATATGGGTCCTCAAACCTACTAGCCATAATCTGATTGCAGAGCCAAGAGTAAGCCCAACTAGATAGCTGCAGGTGGCTTTAAATAAAGAAAGATAAATTAGCTGCCCCGCAAAAATAAAAATAAAAATAAGTAAATCTTGAGCACCTAAAATGTAACTTTTAGGGTAATTTCCAAAGACATTTCTTTTTTCTTTTTTTTTTTTTTCGGTTTTTGGACCACACCTGGCAGTGCTCAGGGGTTACTCCTAACTATCTGCTCTGAAATCGCTCTTGGCAGACACGAAGGATCCTATGGGACACCGGGATTCGGACCAACCACCTTAGGTCCTGGATCGACTGCTTGCAAGGCAAATGCCGCTGTGCTATCTCTCTGGCCCCTCGAAAGAGATTTCCATAAATCCAGTTTCCATTACATTTTAGCATCTGCCTCTGACACACCCTAACTAATAACTATTGTTTGGTCAGGCCTTCTGATAGCATCTTACTTGTACCTGGTATAAATAAATGAACACACTGATGTACAGATATAATCTTTCTTGATTACTTAGTTGAAGTTTGCATAGACTAGTGCTGAAAATTTAAGATAAAAACCAGTCCTAATTTCAGAACTCTTAGAATAAGAAGATCAAGACACACACCATTATCAAAATGCCTTGTTTCCTTTTTATTTACTTATCAGCTGTTTTCTCAAGTAGATAAAAGAAAAATATTTGGGTATTTGTTACCTTCTATTTGCCAACTTTTTTGGAAAGTATGCTGGTTGTTCAAGACAGCCTTTTCAAACTTAAATGATCTATGAATTATCCAGGGATCTTGTTAAAAGACAACTTCTGATCCATGAGATCTGGGGTGAGTTGGAATTTCGTTATTTTTTACAAGCTCTCACAAGTAGTCAATATTTTTGGTCCCAGAGCTAGTGTTTGAATAGCAAGGAACTAAAGTATTCTGTACATTAGTCTCAAATCTTCTTGCCTTCCTTATTACTTCAGTACTTTTGCCTTAACTATCCTGTAAAACAGTAGTAAGTACTATATATTCAATGTCTCTGTATGGAGAGAAGCAATGTCAGTAGCAACAACGATACGTTAAAATAAAGGTGTAGAATAGTCTAACATAATCTAGAAAGCACAAAATTTTAACCAATAATTTTGTTTTCAGGGCTATTTCTGGTATCTGTGTAAAGGTTTAAGGATTTTTGGTGTTATATTGTTGGCGTTTGGTATCAGGATTCAAGATTTTCAATTGATAGGACTATGACCATGAACATAAAAAAATATAGTGTCAGAGCTAGAGAAATAGCACTGTGGGTGGGGTGATTGTATTACATGCATTCCACTTGGGTTTAATCCCAGTACTCTATCTGGTCCCCCTAGACTTTCTAGAAGTGGTCACTTAGCATAGAGCCAGTATTAAGTCCTGAGCATAGCTGGGTGTGGCTCATAATTTAGAAGAAAAACATTTCATACAGTTCATCAAAATGTCTACACATACTCTTGGGGTGCTTAGATTTTGTTTTATGTTATAGTAATCTGTCAGCGAAGCAGTTGATGTTGAAGAGGAAAGACTTCCCCATGCAATGCCTCTCACAATATCTTAATACCTTATAAATATAAGAGTGCATAAATTATATATAAAAGAAGCATGCTTAAGAAGTTTAAGTTTGTTACATAGTTTAATTAGATGGGTCTAGGTCCCTGCCTGACATCTAGGCCACTTCTTTTGCCTATGTACAAAATTACTCATCCTCTCCCACAATGCCCAATCTAGATGACCAAGTCCTAGTTTTGTGTCCCACTAACTGCTCATCCACAGTTCATAATGACCCAGTCTTATCCCTGTGCCAGTCTGTCCAGTATTTACTTCCCTAGTTTGAAATCTGCAGCAATACTTTCAACTGTCTTTTTGCTGGGACTTTGCTGCTTTGCAGCCTGTTATTGGACCTCTTTAGGACTATGTCACAGTAAGACCCTATCCCCTCAGCTTTTCTTAGTTTGACCATGGCCAAAAATATATGGATGAGATCCCCACTGTTCAATGGTCTGTCTAGACATAGATGTGTGGGCAAAGAAAGTGTCTCCTGTTTGAGAGCTTCTTTTTTATTTCCTGCTGTTTCCCACCCCCAGTCATTCCATTATCTATTTTAACTAGGTGTCTTTTCAGTGGGCATGGTTTAAAGTGACTGGTTAAATACTTCCCTTGGATCTCATATCTTCTACTTCCAATTTTTTCAGTGATACTGGCTCATTTCTTGTGTATCACTAGAACATTGATTTTAGTAAAGCTTTACCTCTACTGGTGGTCCTGGCATTGATGACTGCTATGTAGTTATGGGCCTTGACTAATCTTTTGGATTCAATTCCTTTGCTGGGGATATTGGGAAAGTCAGATGTCATAGCTCTGTGCTCGACAGTGCCCTGGTTTGGAAGATCATCATGTCTTGTGAGAAGTTTACTCAGGATGACTTACTTCTCTAAAGATGAATAGGAGCTTCAAACTTGTGCTTTTAGAGTTACATTTGTGTTGAGTGGGAAATGAAATACTAACAGAGAGAAATGTGCTATAAAATAGTCCAGTGATTTTGGAGAAAGGACTATTAGATATTCAAGGATGGAATAATGTCCTAGGGGTGGAGTGAAGACAAGACAAAGGCTTCTCAATTAATCATAGTTAGAAGTCTGGTCTCTGAGTTGCTTTCTAGTATGAAGGAAGTCGATGATGGCTGCCTGAAAATAGAAGCAGTTTTTTCCCCCAAAGAAAGAAGCCCCTGCTTCTCCTGCCCCTCAACCCAGTGGGACAGCATCCTCCTCTTTTGTGCAGGAGGCAGACATTGATTTTTTTGACTGGTTTAGACACTGATCCAATCCATGGCTCACCAGGTACAATCAATAATAATGTTTAAAGAGCTACTCTTCCTGAGATGGAAGGATAGCAATTCTTCTATATTTGTTTGCCTTTCCAAATGACTTCTTTGAAACTCAATGTTTTGGAACAGCAATGTAAAATCTTGCTCAATAGTTAGCTTTGTGTTTCCTTTAAAAATATTTAGTCACTGTGAATTACAAAGTAATACATTATGGTATTTCAGGCATGCAGTGTTCTAACACCAGTCCTTTCACCAGTGTCCATTTTCTCGCACCACTATCCTATTTCTCTCTCATTCAACAGCCTTCCTTTCTTACAGGGACTCTTAAAAATAAAGTTTGGACACTGTGGTTTATAATGTGGTTTATACTGATATACTATTACACTGTAGTTTATACCAATATGACTTCATGCATAACATTTTACCAACTCCCAGCATCCTTCCTCCTCACCAAAATGGCCTCTTTCTTCCACCGTGTCATAATGTTCTCTTCTCTGTCTTATTCCCTGCCCCCTCAAATGACAAGCTTCCTACTGAAGACTGGTTCTCATGTACTTCAATTCTAATGGCTAACACATATACATGTGCTCATAGACACACACATACAGTACACACCCCTGATAATTTTCTATATCCATCAGGTACCGGAGGATTGTGTCCAACAACTGCACAGATGGACTGAGGGAAAAGTACACTGCCAAGGCTCAGATGTGCCCTGGGAAAGCCCCTCGGGGTCTTCATGTGGTGACAACTGATGGGCGCCTGGTTGCAGAGCAGGGCCACAATGCGACCTTCATCATACTCATGGAGGAGGTGAGTACTGGGCTGGGAGTCTGAAGCCAGAATTCAATAGAAGGTTTCTAAAGAGGGAAGATGGAAAAAGTTTATGGTCTGGAGAGATAGCTCAGTGGGTGGCGGGAAGGCATGCTTTTCTAGCAGGAGGTCCAGTTTCCATGTCCAGCTCTGTTTGGCTCTCCAGCAATTCTAGTAGTTACTTCCTAAAACAGAATCAATAGTAGAACTTACACACCACCCAATGTGACAAGAAAAGAAAAGAAACAAAGGAAAAAAGCTAATATTACCATAGTTGTCTAAACTAAAAACTGTGTGTAAAGATTAGCCTTGTGGGAGAAGTGACAGGTGAGTAAGAAGATTTGGCTTCTTCAGACTTTCTTTCCTTCCATAGCATAGAGAAATGATGAACCAATTGCCCCCCACCCCCCACACCCCTATTGTTTCTGCCTTACTGGAGGAACATGTCACCTTAGTACCATATACTGTAAGCTTTGCCATAACAAAGCATTAGAGATGTATTTGCTACTTTTAGGATCCTCTTTTGCATTATTTTAACCCTTAGCCCCAAGGATCAGGAATTCCTCAAGATTTTCAAACGGGTATGAGACTGGGGGTATGAGTGCAGTTCTTTAAGTTTTTTCCTATAATAATGTTATGTGGTTTGCTAATAAATCAGCTATCTACTGCTCCACTGGCTCATTTTTAGCACTTTCTGCAATGAGAGCAGTAAAAGTCAGACTGCATACATTCCATCCAGAATGGAAGTGGCTCTGTTGCATGCTTTTTGCTCCAATATGAGCTGTTTTATCTCTTTCCAAAACAGGGAAGGTTTGAGGCACTCCTTGCTGAGGTGCTGAGGAAAGAGAGTTTCCCTGACTTATCAGGGTATCTAACTGTATATGAAAATAGCTTTATATATATATATATATATATATATATATATATATATATATGTATATATATCTTGATATATGAGTTGAAAGCATGTCAGGGGTGGTTGTTGTTTTTGAGTTTTGTTTTCTTTTACCCCCCCACCTCAAGTGTGAATGGTTTAGCAACTTTTAAATTGAACTCATATTAGCTAGTGTGGGGAAGGCTCCTTATCATAGGATGATATATTCTTCAGCTTTCACCCACACTGGGCACTTAAATTAAAGCACTTGAAATCCCTAGGAACTCATTATCACATTTACACTAGGGAGTTCCCACCAGTGCTATAAATACCTTCTCTTGAATGGATGTGAAAAGCCATGATCTTATCCATTTGAATTGCCTCCAGTTCATTTCCACTTTAATTTATATTCATAAACTCAAGGGTAGTTGACATTGTGTGGGGAGCAATGAAATACCTATCAATATTTCACTCACATCTGTGGGGAGACATGGAAATCAAAATGGTGATCATGCATATCCCCTGGGCAGAAGAACAATTCTGTAGTGATATATTTTTCTTTTATCAGTCATTTTTATAAATAAGGTATATCTGATTCAATTCTTTAAATCTAAAAGCATTTTTCTTTTCCAGGAGAAGGAAAGTTCAACTCCAGTTTTTAGGGACTGGAGCGATAATACAGTGGGTAGGTCACTTACCTTTCATGAGGCCAATATGGATTCAATTCCTAGCATCCTATATTGGTCCACCCAACACCCACCAAGAGTGCAGAGCTAGGAGAAACTCATGAGCATCAGCAGTGTGTTCCCTACAAAACCCAAATAATAGCTTCAGTTTTCAGAATGCTGAACACTGATATGGTTATAAGAGGATCTCACCTAAAGCATTAGTGTTATATCACCAAGCAAAATCTCTTCACTGCCCAAGACATAGATATATACCTTCATTGGAATAGTATAACATACTTCCATGAAGAAGGTCAGTATGTAGGCTTGAGATATCCAACGTTAACAGAGCTCAGATGGAATGTTAGCTGGTATGCAGTATTCACCATCACATGTGAATAATTATTCTATCTCAAAGAATAATTCTAAAGCAGCATTATGATTAGCATAGTAATAAGTATTAAACACAATAACAATTATAATTGTTGCATGGAGGTTGAGAGCATTAATATTGAAAGCAGACTTCCTGGGTTAAGCACAATGCAGATACACACACACACACACACTTAACTTTACTCCTCATTTGTCTAATTTATTTTTGTCTCAATTTGTAAACTTAATATAGTGATGTCTGTTCAAGATAGAATTGTGAAGAGGTTCATTGCTCATAACTAAAACAAAGCTTTATTACACTTATTAACAATGTTAAAGTTCCCTATTATGTTTACTCTATTGCTATTATTTTTATGATATAGGAAACAGTTCTTAAGCTGTGTGTGTGAGAGATCCAAGCAAATCCTTGGCCTCCCCATCTCAGTACTTCAAAGAGGCTCTTTCTTTCATTTCCCATGTTGCACCAAATCAGTCTCTTCTGATCTTGGCCATACAGAAAAATGGGTCCTTAATACCTGCCTCAGAACATAAAAGATAGGATTCTATGGCTCTGTTTATGGTTTTTCTGCCTTTGCAATATATTATAGGTATCCCAAGGGTTTTGTAGAAGGCACAGAAAAGCATAAGGGACTCAGCCTGGACTACTTAATGCTCACAAACTAACTGCTATTGCTTCCTACAGGGTGATCTCCAAAGGACAAACATCCAGCTTGACTTTGGGGATGGGATTGCTGTGTCTTATGCTAACTTCAGCCCTATTGAGGAAGGCATCAAGCACATATACAAGAGTGCAGGGATCTTTCAGGTGATAGCCTATGCAGAGAACAACCTGGGATCTGACACAGCTGTTCTCTTCCTGCATGTCGTTTGTAAGTAGCAAGAGTCAATTACTTTCTCCCCATTTAACAACTAACCTCCTGGGATTCTGAGCTGAAATTGATTTTAGTGTAATTTCTACCTCAAATTTTGACATATACACAGAAATATTAAAATGGATGATCTCCATATTTCAGAATTTTAGGAAATTCAAATAAATTGATTTTGGGGCCGGCCAGGTGGCGCTAGAGTAAGGTGTCTGCCTTGCAAGCAGTAGCCAAGGAAGGACCATGGTTTGATCCCCCGGCGTCCCATATGGTCCCCCTAAAGCAGGGGCAATTTCTGAGCGCTTAGCCAGGAGTAACCCCTGAGCATCAAACATGTGTGCCCCTCCCTCAAAAAAAAAAAACAAAAAAATTTGATTTCTTCAAATATTTAGGGACTGGGGAGCCAGTATTTGCTTTGTACACAGCCAACCCAAGTATGATTTCTGGTATCTGCTAATCTGCTATGGTCCCCTGAGCCCTACCAAGATAGATTCTCTGAGCACAGAGCCAGGATTTAGCTTTGGGCCCTGCAAAGTTGTAGCCTCCAAACAAAGCAAAACAGTATGTATATCATTACCACTAGAACCTATTTTTTCAGTTCTACTCTGTTCTGATATCAGTGTTTACATAGAGATGCACATTAATGTAAAAGACCCTTGGTTTTACTTTGAAGACAATTAAATATATATGGAAGAAGTTCATCTGGTTAGGCATAGGGTAATTTTCAAGGCAGCACAAATTGAAGTAAATTGCTGAATCTGTTGTAAGAACTGAAGAGAATTTAAAAAACACCTTATTTTTTGCTCTATAAGATGCATCTGACCATAAGATGCACATAGTTTTTACATGCTCCCCTTCCTTGCATTAAAGGCTTCAACTCTAGGAAGCATTTTCTCAATAAGACACACTTTTTGGGGGGATGGGGTACATCTTATGATATGAAAAATACAATATATAGGATAGTTATAATGTAGAACTTAATTTTAAAAATTGACTAATTTTTACATATAAAGTTATTTAAAGTTAATTTCCATCACAGATAGTTCTAAGAACTCCCCACAATGTATATGTATTTGTATGTATGTATGTATGTATGTATGTATATGTATATATCTTGGTTTTGGGGTCACACCTGGCAGTGATCAGGGGTTGCTCCTGGCTCTAAGCTCAGAAATCACTCCTGGCAGGCTCGAGGGACCATATGGATGCCAGGATTCGAACCATTATCCTTCCGAATACAAGGCAAACGCCTTACCTCCATGCTATCTCTCTGAACCCTCCCCATAATATTTTTATTTAAATTCTTCTTAGCACTTATTTCCTACTAGATGTCGCTTGGCATAAACCTAAACACAGCTGAAGTTCTGAAATATTTTGTTTGTACTGTATACATGTGTATTTGCTATGTTGGAACTTGACTTACATAAGCTAAAACATAAATACTATTATTTTAGGATATTGAATCAAGGACATAATACCAAGTGGTTGGTATTAGTTTTCTAAAATTTTATTATTTCTATAGGTCTATATTTTGTCTACTCTTACTTATGTTTCTATCATTGATTTGGGATAATATGATATAAAATGTCTGTCTCATAGACATTTTAAGAGTATAATTGAATATACCTTTTCATTTAATATAAATGAAATGATTTAATTATCTGAGGATGACTCTACAAATATTCCACATGTAAGCAGTGCCTGGAAAAGTCAGTTTAACTAGACTCTAAGTTCTACTATTTTAATAACAGCACAAAGATCAATAGTGGGATGGTTGCCTATGGAAGTTGACTTAATTATAGGTCATTTGTATTCTTAAATATAAAAAATTATGTTAGCCTGATATGATTTATTTATTTTTATTTTTTCTGAACTCGACTCCAACTGAATTTAGGTCTTCCTGCTATTTACATTAGCATCGTTGTAACAGTAACTAAAAATATACAATAATTCATCAATATGTTGAACATATTTCTGTTTAATTTGTGATATATACTTAATGTTGGGGATAAATAACATTAAGTTTATATAACTGTCTATATGAGTTTTATCCAGGTGGGTGTGGTAAGATGTTGCTAAAATATACCATCAATGTATAGAAAGCATGTGGGTATTACAATATTATGTCCAGCATGATCATTTTGGGCCAGAAGCACCAAATTAGAAGCCCAAAGAAGTACTGTATAGTGTTTATGAGCCCAAGACCTAAAACAAGAGAGACTTCTCTAAGGATTGTTATAAAACTTTGCTAAATATCTGTTGCTGATTAACTTCCTAAATCTTTACAATCCTTTGCTATCACATCAGTAATTCTTTGATTATGGGTGACTGTGAGAGTTTAGAATTTGATTATGACATGAGTCTAGTTCATATGATTACCCCTACTGTGGCCTCTAGTGGTACTCAATAATTATGATTCACTACTGTGAAAGGCAAGGAAGTAAGATCAAATGAGGAACAGAGTGTGAAGGTTCACACATGAGGCAGAGACCAGAAGCAGCCAAGTACCATGCTTAAATAATTTTTTTAAAAAATGAGTCTGTGAGGCAACCAAGATTTGCATCATTCCTTGGTTGGAACAATGTGTTTGAAATGTTATCTATCAGAAATGCTCACTGGAGACTCAGTATTAGGGTTTATTATTGAAGTGTATTCCTATAGGCATCCTTATTTATCATTTACCGAAAGTTCAGACTCCTAGGGGGAAAACAGGTTTTCATAATAAACAATATTGTTGACAAAAACAGCCTAAACGGGATGAACCACTCACATTGACAGGGAAGAGTACCAAAGCCAGCCTCACAGGTGCCAGTTATCACCAAGTGAGTGCATAAGTCCTCCTAAATTATGACAATTATAGTTCTATGTTAACATTTTCTTCACTGTACAAAATTCTATTCAGCGCATAATGGTTTTCACCTGTTATTGTTATAATTACTAAGTGCATCCTATTAGTATTCTGTCTGATACTTCTGTTGCAGTTAAAAATTAAGACAAAAATAATCAGTTTTCTCTGATCCAAGAGTTGGCTCCGCCTATGTTCCTAATTCTGCCAAGAGTGGTCCTTGCCTACAGGGCACAAAAACCAATGCATCTTTATCCAAAAAACACAATAGGAAAGAACAGGTTTATTCTGTGGGTTATGTGCCTGAAGGAGGAAATGTACCTTGAAACTTTTATCGTGTTCATAATTCCCTCCAAATCAATCATGGCTGCATTTTCCAGACAGTTATTATAGGGGAAACTGCTCTAGGCCTCACCTTGGGCCATTAGCTAACAAAAGTAGTTGTTAGCCATCCATAATAAACAATCTTGCACAGATTATTAGATTTTTATCAACAAGCGCTCAATTTGACAGGGGGAATTTTAGGACTTTACTGCTATCCCTCCTGTATCCCTTTCTCTCTGGTCCATGATCATTTTCTGGAGAGAAGCCTAGAAATATTGGCTGCATCTCTTTGCCATGTAAACCTATGGTATATTGTTATCCTTTCATATTATTTTTACTTGATATGCTTGAATTGAAATTGGTATTAATGGGATCATATTTGTTGGTTTTCCAATTCATAATAACCTCATCATCTCATGTTTGGCATAAACTTAGGGAAACTGAGCCTTCTTTTCTCTTCTTTTGTGTTATTATACTAAGAAATGTAAATTCTATTTAACCCAAAATTCTTCCTTTTAAAGAAAACCAAAAACATTTCATGACCACAAACTATAACAGTTTCATTACTTGAGTGTAAAAAATGTCCATGAACTACTCAGGGAAATGGACCTCTGTTGATTTTCCTATGAGAATAAGAAAAATGACTTTGAGAGTAAAAAAAGGTTCCTTTTTCCTGAAGATGTAGGATTTGGCACCTCAACTTGTATAAAACAAATTTCTCATCACCCTTCCAAGAGACATGCAGTTAGGAAACTCTTCCCACTATCTCATTCTTTGATTAATGAAACAGAAACAACCAAAGGAATAAAAATAAGGTAAACACCTGAAAATGAGTAAATAATGCACTGAAAGTCAGCAGTATTATATCACACCTGTCATATTTTTACTCAGTCAACCCATACGAAAGTAATTAAACAGATTTTTTCATTGACAATAATTAAATCTTCAGCCAAATGTGTATCCCAAATGACAAGGTTGGAATTATTTGCTAGAAGAAATCTTAAGTGTTCCATGCCTGGGGGTCAATTAGAGAACTTTGGGTAGAGAGCATTTGTGGCGTATTTTTAGGCATTTTTTTAGGTATGGATTCCTAAACACTTGTTGATGGTTCAGGAAAATAAAAATAATCTGGACAGTGGCAATCTGGACGCTCTCAACTGGTTTCCTTGCCTAAAATTATTTTTTACTCCAATATAAATTTATTTCCAGTGAATAGGTCCACTGAGATTGAGAAGAATACCAAATGCCTTCAGAATACTTCTACTCAATGATGGTGATGGAAACAATGATGTCATGATGGTAGTGTTAGTGATGGTGCCAATTATAAAGAATTATGTCATAATTTTGATTACTCAACTCACATATCACTTTTACAAATGGAATGCAGGAAACAATTAGGATGTAGCAATCGTCTGAGTAGTATCAGGCTCTGCTAGATGATAGAAAAGATGAAGGAGAAAATGGAAAAGATGAAATTGTAATCAGTTGAAATGCAAAGCGTTATATGTTCTGGTTGAGAGCATGGGAGTTACAAAGCAAGAAGGTAGCAATTAAGAGTGCTTACTAGGGTCCTATTTGGCTCCCCATAATCTTGTTGTTGAAGGTCTTGAGGGAGTTGAGGACTCCTTAATGTCTGAGAAGCATATGCTTTAAATCCTGATCTTCACTTCTAGTTTTGGTAAGTCTGTTGTCTATTCTTACAGATAAGAATTTTATGAGAAGACAGTGAAAAAGAATAGTTTTATATAGGAAATAGGACGGGGGAGGAAAGCAAGAACCCTGTAAAGTATCATTTAATTAATTACATTGTCCATGTTGGGGGTCAGGTGACTCCTGAAATGAAGTGTACCCCATAAAGTAAGAGGAAAAAGGTAGCAGAACAAAGAAAAGGGGTGTGACTAACTCCAAGAAAAACAGTGAATAATTTGATTTGCAAAATTGGTTTTATAGACTTTTGCTCCAAGCTGCTCTGGCTTGTGACTTTCTGTGCACGTGAGAATCTGTTGCTCGGGCATTGCCAAGAGGGGAGGTTTAGAAATTTTGACTGCCTTCCTTAATATGATCAGTTTTATTTTATTAAGTTTTTCCTTTCTTGTACCCAGAGATCACAATCTTTTTGTTTTGTTTTTGTTTTATTTGGGAGCAACATCCTCCTTTTCTTCTTCTTCTTCTTCTTCTTCTTCTTCTTCTTCTTCTTCTTCTTCTTCTTCTTCTTCTTCTTCTTCTTCTTCTTCTTCTTCTTCTTCTTCTTCTTCTTCTTC
>PVKC010014664.1:0-22005 GCA_004027635.1 Crocidura indochinensis | reverse complement strand
TGGCGCTGGAGGTAAGGTGCCTGCCTTGCCTTGTGCTAACCTAGGACGGACCGCAGTTCGATCCCCCAGTTCCCCATATGGTCCCCCGTGCCTGCCAGGAGCGACTTCTGAGCAAATAGCCAGGAGTAACCCCTGTGCGTCACCGGGTGTGGCCCAAAAACCAAAAAAAAAAAAAAATTGCATTAATAAGAAAAAAATCGCATTAAACAGTCGCATACCCCGAGCACTTCCGTTCAGGGTATGCAAATGTTTAATGTATATTTTGCAATTTTTTTTCTTACTAATGCGATTTTTATTGCGAATATTCGGTAAGTGAATAATCGTGAATACTTTGCACCTAGCGCAGACGTCATTTCCACTGCTCCTGCCCGCTGTCCCTTGCATTATTGGAGGCCCAAGGGAGAGAAGTTTATTACAGAATTAGATTTTGGCATATCTTCATCATGACTTCATCAAAGCCTGCAGTAAAGAGAAAGATTGATGACGAGCACAGACAATTTCAGGAAAAGTGGGAGACGCATTATTTCTTTGTTGAGCACAGGGGCATCCCCACATGTCTTATTTGCTCAGAGAAAGTTGCAGTGCACAAGGAATACAACTTGAAACGCCATTATTCAACTAAACATGCTGAGGAATGTGCAAAATATCAAGGAAATGAGAGAGCCAAGCGGGTTGCCAGTCTTAAAGCATGTCTAATGAGGCAACAGGATTTCTTCAAGAAAGCAACCAAAGAGAATGTTGCATCAGTCGAAGCTAGTTACATGGTTAGTGAGATGATTGCCAAGGCAGGGAAACCATTCACAGAAGGAGAGTTTGTTTAAAAATGCATGTTACAGGCTACAAGTGTTATCTGTCTGGAAAAGAAAGATCAGTTTAGCAAATTTCAGCCTTTCTGCCAACACTGTGGCAGAGTGCATTTCTGACATGTCAAGTGACATTTATCACCAACTGTGTGAGAAAGTCAAATGTTTTGATGCATACTCAGTTGCTCTTGACGAGGGCACAGGTATAACAGACACTGTGCAGCTCACAATTTATCTCTGTGGTGTTGATTGCAATTTTGAATTGACAGAGGAGCTGCTCACAATAATTCCAATGCATGGCCAGACCACCGTTAATGAGATATTTCGGCATCTGTGTGAAGCCATTGAGAATGCAGGTTTGCCATGGAAGAGGTTTGTTGGAATAACCGATGGAGCACCATACATGACAGGGAGGAAAAATGGACTGGTGGCACCTGTTCAAAACAAAAAAAATCTTGAAGAGGAGGGTGTAGAGAAGGCCATTGCTCTTCACTGCATTATCCATCAGCAGGCCCTTTGCAGTAAATGCCTGCAATTTGACAATGCAATGTCTGTTGTTGTGAAATGCATCAACCAAATCAGATCCAGGAGGTTCTGTGCTTTTTTAGAGGAATTGGAGTCAGAATATGGAGATGTGCTCTAGTTCACCGAGGTATGTTGGCTCAGCAGGGGAAATGTCCTGAAAAGATTTTTTGAGTTGAGAGAACTGAAAGTCTTCATGGAGAAAGATGGGAATGCTGTTTCTGAGTTGAGTGATCACAAATGGCTCATGAACTTAGCTTTTCTTGTTGACATCACACATAAGCTGAATGTACTAAACAAGATGTTACAAGGCCCAGGGCAGCTTATTGGTGTTGCCTATGACAACATGAAAGAATTCTCCACAAAACTTGTGTTATGGAAATCCCAGCTCTCTCAGACAAACCTTTGCCATTTCCCAGCATGCAAGGAACTTGTGGATGCAGGCATACCATTCAGTAGTGAGAAATATGTTGATGCTATTTTTAAGCTAGAGAAGGAATATGATCAAAGATTTGCAGTCTTCAAAAAGCACAGAGCACTTTCCAAAATTTTGGGACCCCTTTTCCTTGGATGTGCAAGATGCCCCTCCTGTGCTTCAAATGGAGCTCATTGACCTGCAATGCAACTCTGATCTCAAAGCCAAGTTCAGGGGGATTAGTAGAAAAGCAGACATGCATGGGCAATTTTTGAGAGAATTGCCCCCCAACTTCCCTGAACTTTCTTGAATGTTCAAGTGCACCATGTGCCTTTTTGGGAGCACATATTTGTGTGAAAAGTTATTCTCCACATTGAACTTCAATAAGTCAAAGTACAGGTCTAGACTTAATGATGATCACCTTCAAGCCATACTGAGGGTCTCAACTACTTCCTCTCTAAAGCCAAAGGTGGTTCAGATTTGTGAGAAGAAGCGCTGTCAAGTCTCTGGCAGCAAGCATAGGCAAAAGATGCCATGTTCTGAAGAACTGTTCATGATCTTCACTCAATGTTTTATTCATGTTCAGAAGAAATAATTAAAACTGTAAATAATGACGTTTGAGGCCTTTCTTTTTTGTGTGAAAGCCCTTATGCGGCCCTGCCTCACCCTGACTTTACCTCCTGCAGCCCCCAGGTAAATTGAGTTTGAGACCCCTGCTCTAAGTAAACAAATGAATACAAACATTTTATGACTGGTTCTCCTCTTTGCCTTTGCTGTATCTCCTATAAAAATAAATTTATGCTTAATTACATATAGATTTAATATTCACTGGGAAGCTTAGAAAATTATCTTGCTCTTGTCAATGACAAAATTATTTGCCACTTGAAATCATCAATACAATTTTCCCCTCTTTAAAATTAACCCACCTTTTCAATTCTGTAATTCATGACCTGTGCTGGAAGAGTTGAAGGGAAACTGCTAACCCAAACTCTGTGTTAGTTGTGTTGTCTCTGGGTAGGAATTAGGCCTAAATCTGAAAATGCAAAGTTTTGTTTCTCCATGTAACAGTGATTATTTATTTTGTCAGCCATTGAATGAAAGATCTGATTAAACTGACTGAATGACTCTTTATGTGCATATAACCCTTACAGTCTTTGGTGGAAAGCAGAGGAATTACTTGAAAACAGCTTGAAAATTTGAGGAGGCTTTATTTTTATATGTTTTAGAAATTATGAATTAGAAAATTGAGCACAATTTAAGACTAATTATTCCCCATGACAGAAACTTGCTTTCTGAACATTAGCCATCATAATGGAGTTCTCAGATCTGCTTGGTAAAAATGGACATTTTTACTGATCTGTATTAATGTAGCAATCGTCATTATTGATGTTTGTGAAGATTCTTTGCTAGCCTCAGAGGGTCTTTGCTAATGCATTATTAGTAAGTGGCAATTAATCCAGTGTATAGAACGGAGTGGAAAAGAGTTACTGGAATACTGAGAAATAAAATTTGTGCAGAGCTTATCTAACATACTTATTTATTCATAAAGTAAAAAACAAATCAAAATAAAAAAATCTCATTTGACTATGAAAAGTCTGGAATCAGGGTTTGCTCTTAGGGCTTGCTCTCGCTAACTTGTCTGTTTCTTGATTTGCTTTTTTCCACCTTGAGCAGCCCATGTTTTTCTTGAACATGTTTTCCCTCCCTCTCCCCTCAGATCTTTCTAAAAAACGTTGCAAAACCTTCTTCTATCACCATTTTGCCTCTTCCTGAATTTTTTTTCCGTGAGGGAAAGGCAATGAACTCTGGAAAACTGTTGTGAGGTTGAAACTGGTCTAGACATAGTGATTCTCCTGAAATTTGTGCTCAAGGTGGGCTGATCAGAGAGGTGCAAACACTTCTCTTGAGTCAACCCCTATTCATTCCCAATTTACGGATCCATTGACAACATATGCGAGTGGGAAACAGAGAGGCAAGCAAGATGCATTTGAATGGCAAGACTTGAATGACTTTTAGAAGGAGCTTTTGTACAGTTTTAACTATATAGTTTTTAGGGATTTGTTTTAAGGATTGAGCCATCAATTCTTCTTTGGGTGGACTGCAATCCTTGAATTCCTGTATCTGGAAGGTGTTCTCAGTTTCCTCTCTCCAAAGAGCTCGGGTTTTATGTGTCAAAGGTATGAGTCTTTCATGTCTTTGGGTTACTTCAGGGGTTACCAACTGTGGTTGGCTGACCCCAACATGCTGGATTAAGGCTCACAATAAATACTCTTTGCCTAATTGAAAATTAGTGCTCTTTGCCCACTCCTCTTGAATAACCTATATGAAAGTGTTCTGAGTGTAATGGGCTTGTCAAAGGAAACGAAAGTGCTACAAGCTACCACGGAGTCTGGCTAGAATAGTGGAATTCTGAACTTTACCGGGGATAAGTTAGGCTAAGCAAGACATTACTAAACCTAGTGAAAAGCCTGGGCCTTCTCTAATGGCATCACCTGTATAGAACCAAGAAAACTTATCCTGAAGAGGTCTCACACCATGACCTCACACAGATGCCCGAATGCTCAGATACCCAAAAAGGTGTGAATGCTTTGATGCTTTGATTTATGTAGCTTTGACCTCTATGTCATCATCCCAGAGGGTGCATTTCATACTGCTCCATCTTCCAAGGATAGAAAGGACCATCTGCTCCAGGGCCCGATCAGTTAAGTAGGTTTCCTATGACTAATTGATCTGATCTTTTTTTTGATAACTGCAAACCCTAGCAAATAAATTGCCTGAACCTTCATTAAGAGCTAAGGTAGCATGAAAATTTACCCCTGCTTGGCAGTAGAATTTACAGTCCTTTGCCAGCCCGAAGAAGTTACAGAAGATGGACCTTCACCCATTCTCCCCTATAATGATGTCTGAGGTGGTAAAATCTCTCAGGAAAATTTGAAACAAGAAGATCAAGAGGAAAGATGCCAGAGTCATAAGGGTAATAAGGGCCACAGGAACTCAACTAGCTAAAGTGGAAGGCATTCCAATTCAACAACTCTCAAAGCCCATCCCTCCAGGCAACTGGATTCTGTGGCCCAATATTGTTTACTCCACCCAAACAACTATTTAATTGTTCCTTGTTCCTCAAAATGGGGAGGCACCACCCAGATGACATGGATCCCTGAGGTTCAGCTGATTCAGCCCCCAGAACGAGGACAGCACAAAGATGATACTGATGCTCCTGCTGATGGCAGTGACTGCAGAATGGCTGGCTGAAATATATATCCCCATTTGCTTGTGGACGATACTTTGAATCTTACCCAGACTGTGAATGCAGGCTTTGCGGCTCAAATTGTTATTCCAGGGATACCCCCTCTAAACGTTGACTTATGTGATTTGCTTGGAGTTTCTGATTATGCTCCAGAAGTTCTCCTGCACTGAAGTGTAAATGTTAAGAAAAGTGATTACTACTCATGGTTGCAGATCCCAGGTTAGGGAAGGTGCCCTAAGAGAAGTCTCACTTTATGCATGTCCAGAAGAGAGTCCCCGAGATGTGGGAAAGAGGCAGACTTTCACTGCCTCTGGCAGCACACCAAGATCATAATACAGAGAAAGCCAGATGCTGAGACTAAGACTGGAGAGTTCAGGTAGAGTTTTGTGAGTGCTGTTTACTTTGCAGAAAATCAGAGCAAACAATAGCCGAATTCTCAAGGACTTGAAAGTAACCAAATCTCAAGGGTAGAGTGACCAGACAGGCATCATGTAGGCTTCAGGTGGTACCATAGGCCTCTTACTGTAAATAAAGCATAAAATTACCAGGAAATGCCGCCTCCCCATTCAGTCAATCAAACCCTACACAGTCAACCAAACAATTACTTATTACCTCCCTAACCCACTTGAGCCAACATCCTACTTACAACCACCAAGAGGTCCTTATTTTGTTATAGCTTTTCCCACACCAATCACTTAGTGCCCTATAAGGTTTTATAATGTGTGTCCAATCTCTGCAAAGGTTACCAAGTCCACTTTAAAATTATCTAAATCTAAACAGTGTATAAAAGTAAAAATTTTAAGTTCTGCCAAGTCGGTTGATTGATCCCAGCATGCTAGATTGCAGCTTTCCATAAATGTTCTTTGCTTGATTGCATTTGAATATTCTGATTCTTGGGTTGGACTGGGAAACCAGACCCAATAGTGGAATGGAAGGAGATGCTCAGTGGTTTTCAGGGCCTACTCTTGGGTGTGCATTCAGAGACATTCAAGTGGTCTCCGGGCCCATATATGGTGCTTGGGATTGAACCCACCATATTTATTCTAATATCTCACAATATTTAGTTAATATCTCTTAATTAGAAGTACTTCTAACAAATCTTATTGAAATACAAAAATTGTGTTGTTTGATACACAAATAAAATAGTTATAAATTTGTAGAAAGTTACTTTCTTGGTATAAGTACATACATTGTCTTATGCTGACAATCATCCTGTGTAATCTTAACTGATGGTAAGACCAGTCCATATCTGGATGGGTCTTTGGAAGGTAACAAAAGGATTGCCTCAGGAGTGTAAAGAGGTTTGAGAGAGATTCAGGGAGAGGCAACTAAAAGGAGGATGGAGAAGAAGAAACAGGTTGAGATGGCAGGGCAGCTGAAGAGACCCTGCTTAAAAGGTTAGATTAAAGGCTACACATGGTTGCTAGAGCCTTAATAAACTGGATGCCTCCTGAATCCTGATGGCCTGTGGATCATTTCCTCGTGCCACCCTGAACACATTGACCTGCTGGCAGAATGGGTTGCAGGAACGTGGCCCAGACCTACAGAGAATGGCCTCTCACCATCCATCTTACCATCATCCACCACCATCCAGGACTCAATAATTAATATGTATTTCTACAACTATCAATCACCTGAAATTATATATCTTACTCATTAACAAATGAAGAGTGTTAGATGTTTGTGGAAAAAATTAATATGATATAATTATTCAACACTTTACAAGTAAAGAACAATGAAGACTCAACTTTTATTTAAACAAAAAAAGTCCCAGGATAGAAAGTAAATGACTGACTAATAGTTTCATATACTGTTCATTATAATTCTCTTGCAAAATAAAAATCTGTCTCACCTGTGTAAGGGAACCCTTCTGAAACCACCGTATAGTGTTGGAACCAGAATGATTCCATGGCTTCGGGAAATCACCTCACAGTCTTCCTTCTTCCTCAATGTATTGTGATTATTTCCCACCATAGAAAATTCATATAAAACTGTGCTACTCTCTTGAGAATTTCCACACTCTGATTCTGCGAATATTCACATTTCCTTTTAGTAAGCTGTCTTACTTAGTAATAGACTGCTCACTTTTTAAACATGCTTGGCCTCTACTTCTTGAGCATACTAGTCCACAATAAATCCTTTCTATTCTGTATTCCTCTGATTCTCCTTGAATTAATCTCTTCAAGGTTCAAAGAAACTTGGCACTAAAGTCAGGATCTAATAGCCGTGGCTCCAAGCAGACTCTTTCTGAAGCATCACAGATGATGAATCTTTAGCCTCGGAATTGAGTGGAATGCTTCTTGCCTCAGGCTTCCAAAGTCCAAATAAATTTTTTTGTTAAGTCAGAATATTGGGAATCACATTATTCTAGGAAAGACAAATGCTTTGTCCCCTACTACTTAAATGACAATTTCCTCTCTATAAATAATACACCCTCCTCCCACCATGAAAATAATATTCCACTTGCCAAAAAGATGTAAAATCCACGTCTGTGTAAGTGGAGGTAAGGACATCTCTGAGGAGAGTTTTTCTCACTTCTTCCTTCTTGGAGTCATGTTAAAGCATCCTCAGACACTAAAGTTTATGTGATCCTAAATTTTCACCAGATTGATCGATGTCATAATTTCCCTAGAATACAATACTTTAACCTTGTGAACATCTAAACTATATTTTAAAAAAGAGATTATTCTCCTTCTTTTCTAGGAAATATATGTGGTGACTGTGGTCTGTGAACCATAGTCAGGAGAATTGGAGATGTTTTATAGATAATATTCAAAGTATACAAATGCCTAGATCTGTACCATGAATAAGCACCTTATACAGCACATGAACTGATGGATCGTATGTTTACATTTCATTTGTTTCAGATAGAAGTGGTGATTTTTTTTAAATAAATAGAATTCTTTTAATGGTTTATGGTAAGTGAAGAAAATAGACATGTCATTCTTGCATTCTTGTTTTTTTTCATTTATTTTTTTTATTTATTTATTGCCACACCTGGCGGTACTCAGGGTTTACTCCTGGCTCTGAACTCAAAATTAGTTCCTGGCTTGAGAAACAATATGGGATACAGGAGATTGAATACAGATCCATATTTAGCACTTAAATACATACTTGCACACTTAAATAGGAGAATAATTTTAGCTTCATATGCTGGTGGTGACTTGTATAAAGTGGGAAGAAGAAAGGTGGCAGCCCAAGAAAGTAATCTGCTGTGTCTGTCTCCATTTCCATCATTCATATCCTCCCCTCACAAAAAAGAATTATAGGAGGAGACTAAAAGAGAAATAAGAAGAAAAGGACTAAGAAGGGGAGGAAGAATATAAGAAAGGAAGAGAATAACTCTATCTAGCAAGGGAGAATGTGGACTTCTTATACACCACAGAATGAAAGTAGGAAAGCACACATCTCAGGATGTGGCAACTTATCATATTGACACCATGTTTATATGAGGTTTGTCTCAATCTGTCCCCCATGGGGTTTTCTACCTAGGTAAGAGTTTGAAATTTGCTTATATGTGGATGGATATTGAGAGTATTATTTTGAGTGGAGTGGGTTAGAAGAGAGATAAATATAATATTCTCACTCATTATTTGATATAAGAAAAATAAAATAAATTATGATAATATTATCTAGAGACAATAGAGATGAAAGCCAGGAGAATCAGACTGTTAGGTTACAGCAGTGGTTCTCAATCTACAGCCCGTGAGCCACATATTGTATTTATTCTTGTTTTGTCTCTACACTTCAAAATAAGGTACATGCAGTGTGCAGCATAGGAATTTGTTCATAGTTTTTGTTCTTAATATGGTCTGACCCTCTAATGGTCTGAGGGACAGTAAACTAACCCCTGTTTAAAATGTTTGAGGAACACTGGGTTACATCTTATTTTACCTAAAACAAATATTATCTTTGGTTCCTTTGTATGTTTGTTTAAAACTTGGATTTATCCCAAAACAGAGATCATCTTATTTGTAAACTTGAGTGAGACTAACTCAGGATAGCTATCTGTCCTTACACTGTCATTACTATCCCACCCAGGGGTGGTCTCTGGTCCCAATAAAAGTGGCAGTTCTTGTAGACAGCTGTTTCTCCATACAAAGTAGAAGACTGTTGGACTACACATGTTTCACCTTCAACATGGTTTGTAATATTTCATGTGAGGTTCAGATTTATTTACGTGTGGTTGGAGAACTGGTGTGGGAGGTGATTCTTGCATTAGTCCATGATAGAAAGCTAGGCACAAATAGTGGAGATGGAAGTTAGGGTAGAGAGCCCAATGATAATTGAAGCTATTGATAAAGGACATGAACTGTGTGCTGGCTGGCATAATAGGATAGGCATAGTATGCCTCATCAACACTAGTGCAAACCATAGTTTCTAAAAGGCAAAAAAAGGAAAGGGGGGAGTAAAGTACCTGTCTAGAACCAGGGACGGGGGCAAGGTGGGAGGGAAAATGGAGAGATTTTTGCAAGAACTGTGCACTGGTGAAGGGTGGTAAGGGTGATATAAGAAAAACTCTATCATGAACAACGTTTTAACCATAGTATTTAAATAAAAGAAAAATAAAGAAAGAGATAGAGACTGACAGAGACAGAGATAACAGAGAGAGAGAGGAATCGTTTGCTAAGGTGGTTGCCAAGGGGGAAAATTGGGATTTTTTGATGATTTTATTTATTAACACTCCTTCCCTGACATTCATTTCTGCTGTACCATCTCTCGGAAGTGGTTCAACCTTCTCTGGGACGACAATGACACCAGGTAAAGCAATTTTCAATAACAAAGTAATCCTCCAAATCTGGTCTCTTGATATTAATACATCTAATGAATTTCTTTCTGTGGTGGTTCCCTCCCTGCTTGATTAATTTCAAGTATATAAATATTGATAGTATATAAGTATTGATGTTGGTGGAGATGTCCTGGTGATTTATGTGAATTGGGAAGGAAAAAGGAAACAGTGTCAAGAAAGGAACCTTCCATTTTCCCTCTACCCACTCTGCCACCCTGGGAAGTGGCTGGGAGATCTAAAACTGTGGGAAATAAAAACAAATTCAGTCAAAAGTTTACATAGATCTCTTGAGTTATTGCCTTCTCTCATAAAAAAGAAAAGTTTAGTGGGTGTTGGGGTCTGGAATTGAAGAAGGAGACCACACAACTGGAATAAAGTTTAATGCTTTTATCCTGTCTGCCAACAAGGTCACCCACACTGGCCAGCCAGGGCCACCTCCAGAAGGACATGAACCCCGCCCAGGGTCATGAGGAAGATTATATAGAGATGGGATATAGGGAGGTGCCAGTTTTTTGATGATCCTTAAAATGATTGGCCATTGTTTAGGGACACCTTCTTACTGCTCCCTTGTCCTACCTAGCATGGCCAGGTAGCTTGGGGAGATGTCTATGGAAATAGACTTGTGGAGATCTAACATGTAGCCTACATCATGTGGTTCTTACAAAATGGCTTCTCCTGCTGCTCAGAACCTGAGAAGAAGCCTGTCATGTGGCCTTTACAAAATGGCATCCCCCCTTGTTCAGAAACCAGATCCTCATAGGGGCACAAGCAGCAAAATAAAAAGAGATTTTATTTTATTTGCAGTTATTGAGGAAGGAGATGGAGAGGATAAGAAAGTGATAGAGTAACAAGTATTGTGCTCAAGAGAGCACAAACTTTTCCAAAGGGTGAGAGAGAGCCCTGCCTGATACACATCTCAGCATGAAAAGAGAAAAGTCCACATCTCTGGAAAGGAGATGTGGTCCACATGTGCTCTCTTCAGGCACCATGAACCCAGGCAATACATGTGAGCTTGTCCTTTGTTCTAAAATGTCCTCTATTGGCTTTTCCAACCGCCCTCCCACCTCCCAGTGGGACTTTCTGCCTAGACTGGAATCCTATTACTAGGGTTATTGCCAGGGAATGGGCAGGGGATATTTGATGTTTCTTTTTATTTTATTTTTTTTGTGATATTCCTTCCTGGTCTTTGTTCCTGCAGATGATTCTCCTTAGGGGACAGGGGACATTTTGGGCCTATAATAACACCAGGTGAGATGAAGTAATTCCTCCAAAGCCTCTCTTGGTTTTATTATATCTCAAGAACCCATTGCCTCAGGAGGTCCATTCCCTTCCTCCCTGCTTCATTGCTAATATTTAATTAGGAGACAGAAACCCACTTGTTCATTGGCTCACATCCTAGGTCATAACTCCAGGAAATAGTCACTCTACGAAGAGTCAAAGAGACTCCTTATATGATACATTGATCTATTCACAGAATCATCAGAAGTGAAATTAAAGAGCCCATTTATTTTTTCGTTCAGGGGAAGTTTTTATTTCACATATAACTCTAACTTAATTTTTTTGTTTAGTAATTAATTTTAAATTTAAATAAATTATATTAAATTGTCAGTGTTTTTTATTTATAAATATGGATAATAGTTTTAGAATTTTAATAAAGCCTATTGCTACCTCATCACTATAAACTTTGATTTCTAATATGGCTGTATATTTTTAATATAATATTTAAATATGTCTGACTGAAAAAGGAAAGAAAAAATCAAGAATCACAGTGGAGAGATTATTCAGGAGATCAGAAATGTTTAAATAAATATAAGGAGAAAGTAGAGAAACTCATGTATCCAGTCTAGGGAGCATGCTTCAGTCAAATTTTTTTATGGTACTTTAGTTGGCAATTTTAACAGGCCTTTGTATATCTAAGCAAATATATTTGAATGATTAACATGAACAAGCTGAATTGTGTGATCTGTTCTTCTAACCTGTGAGGGAGTTATAGTGCATAACTCACACTGCTGCTCTTTAAGAGCTAATTGCAGTATAATATAGGTTTAACAAAGCTACTTAAAAATCTTAGTAGGAGGTACAAATTTTCTAGTAATTTTTCAAGGGAAATTTATTAATGTTAGCACTAAATAACTAAAGGTAATGACTAAGGGTTAGAAACAAAATAGAATCAAGTATTATACTTAAACACTATTTCATTGAGGAAAAAATAATCAGCACCAAAAAGATGAAAGTGTTAGGGTCTGAAGTCAAAGGACAAGACCACACAATTGGAACCAAGTTACATAAAACTTTATTCCATAAACCACAAGCACCATACTGACTGATCGGGGCTGTCTGCAGAAAAGACAACCATGCCTAAACTCATGAATGAGATTATGTAGGGAAAGGATACAGGGTGGTTCTAGCTTCTGATGATCTTTAAAATGATTGGCTGTTGTCTATGGTACCTTTTACTGGTCCCTCCTTTCCTTTCCAGATAGGCTACTGGATATGACTAGGTAGCTAGGGGTAGTGTTAATGGAAGCAGGCTTGAGAAAGTCTAACAAGTGGCTTTCAATATGTGGTCCTTCTAAAATGGCATCCCTCTCTGCTCAAAACCCATGAGCACTTAGAAACTCTCCAGAAAAGAAAAGGTAAACCTCAGTACAATGAAATTGCATATCATAGGCTTCTAGTAATATGAAATATTTTGAAAAAAATTACACAATTTAAAACTTGTCTATATTGTTTTAAATGGATACATTTAATTTTCCCATAATTCTCTCACTAATGTCTCCCCTCACCCAACCATAGATAAACTCCTTGGCCTTAGGAACAACTTACACTGACTTTTGTAGGTTTGTAGTTGAGAGATGTTACACCTCTTTCAGGTAGGAAGATAATCTCCTTATGCTATGAATGAAAGAGGAATGGGCAAGGCAATATTAGGAATATGGACCAGTATGAATTGTCATTAAAATGGACCTTAGTTTGGGGTTTAATAAATTAGAAGGCCTGGGATATGCTGATAACATGGATGATCAAAAATGTTCATTTTACTTTTGCCTCAATAATTTACATTCTTTAGAAGACAATAAAGTGTCTCCCAGCAAATGCACTCACATCTTGGTTTAAAGGAATAAGATGAGAAAGGTTTTTGCAGTTCTTTTTTTTTTTTTTTTTTTTTTTGGTTTTTGGGTCACACCCGGCAGTGCTCAGGGGTTACTCCTGGCTCCATGCTCAGAAATTGCTCCTGGCAGGCACGGGGACCAAATGGGGCACCGGGATTTGAACCGATGACCTTTTGCATGAAAGGCAAACGCCTTACCTCCATGCTATCTCCCGGGCCCCAGGCTTTTGCATTTCTCTGAAATCCTTCTTTAGGTGAGCCCTCCTTGCAATCCTCTTTCTTAATTTCCTTTCTCCCAAAGAAATTACTTTCTACATTTGTCTTTCCAACTTCAACCACTAGCGTTCATTCTTGACAGTTAAGGAGAATAACCTAAACTCTTGTATACAATACAGCATTTGGAAGAACCAGTCAGGACTTTACTACAGTCATATATTAAAGTAAATGGACCAAAATAAATTCCTGTTTTCTTTCTTCCGCCCCTGTTAGCTATTTCACTCACATTCTGGCCCTCCAACAAGAGTATAAAGCAGCAGCTCCTTTTAGGCTAATTTTTGCAAACTGCTGACCTTTCTTTTTATTGAGGGACTTGTTTGACAGTAGAGAAGAAAGAGGGAACAGAGAGCTGACTATCTTGCCTAAGGCGACCCTTCTAGGGAATCCAACATTCCCTTTGTCCTTAAGCCTTGCTCTGGGTACTAACGGTCTTTTACAATTGACTCTGTCTCTAGGTTCCTTTACTGCCCCAACATCTCTTAGTATCTAAAGCTGTCTCCTTAGACTTCTTTTCTGCTCTCATGGAGTAAAATGCAGGGGACCTGGAGGACTGCTGCTGAGTTTCTTCTCTTAGTTGTTTTGAAGGTCCCCTGCAGTAGCTCAAATATAATTCGGTGCCTGGAGTTGAAGAAAACTTTATTTGGTCTCTTTTGGAATCTGACTTGCATTCGAACCTTAAATCTGGCCACTCAGGCCTAGTTGGAGTTCTGGTCGCCAAGCACCATATTTTTCTTTTGCTCTGTGCTGCTTTCTAGGTGACACTGCTACTTTAAAGTGGGGATTCTCTGTCCATAAATTGAGAATCTTTCTCCACAAACTACTGGGTATTTGTGAACCAGATAAGAAAAATAAGGACAGCACTGGTCTCAAGACATGAATGACAATTTTGCATAGTTAATTCTTAGAGAATCTTTAAAACTCTTCTGGTATTAAAAGGAATTTATTTAGAGAGGCTCTCCTTTCTTTTCTGATACCATTTTTTTTCTCCCTTCCCTCATTTCTCTGCCCTTTAGGGTAAAACAGCATCACAGTAAGCCAGAAAAGGGGTACTCAGACCTGAAATTCAAAAATAAGATGTGGGACATATGGATAGGGGAAAGTTGTCAGATGGAAAATCACGGTTAGCTCTTGAGAAGAGGTCCAGCAAAGAGATATCCTAACAGGACTGATTCCATGCCTGTGCTCAGGGTCTTGATGACATATAAGTCAATCCATTTCTTACTGAACATGGGTTAATCTGTGTAAGCAAGACTTACTAGAGTCAAACTCTAAGGAAAAATTGCTTAGTACAAAGGGAAGGCAATCATAGAGCTCCTAAGATTTTTTTCTCAGAATTAATGTTACCTGTAGACTTATATAGCTATTGAGGTCTATTTGCTATGATAGAGTTTCATGGAAAGCATTCTCACTTAAAATTATGTTATTCATTCTTAAGTAGAAAATGAATATAGCTATTTTAGAAATGATTGGAAATTGAAAGAATTATTAAAAATGTCCTGGTTAAATCACAACATGGAGTGAATTGTCTTGCCTTGTGTGGTATGTGTTCTAAGATCTTTATTTGTGAGGTTTTTAAATCTTTTATACAATTACAGAGCTGACATTGTGTTCAGAGATGTCAACAGAAAAAGTTTAACACAGATTGAAACTTTGTCTTGCTAAATAAGAAAAAAACTCATTAGCAACTGATTACAAATACCTTGGGAAATCAAGTCATACTAGGTATAATAAGATAAGAGGTTACCCATATAAAATGTGACTATAAAGAGTATAAATGCATATTTTGAGTAAGACATGTAATGTAAAAGTCATCATCATTTGAGTAAGCTGAAAGAGAAACTACTCTGCATTAAAATGCATAATTTGGTGTCTATCGTGGTATGTTTCCAAAACTCACTTGGAGAAAGTAAAGTCATCTTGAATTACTGGAAGAACTCACTACCAGCATCTCCAATCTGGTTTTTAATATTTTTTTTTTGTCATTGAAGAGATTATTTCTGTATTTCTTCTTAGGAATGACCCACATAGAATGGTTAGTGTCTTTGGGTAAAAGCTATTTCACTTATCCTAAAGGAAAGGAAAATTGTATGTTTTTTCCCAGTTTGGATAACCATTGAGAAAAAGAGCTGCTCGTGTACTTTGTTACAGTACAGAGACCAAATTTTTCTGTGTCCAATCCTGTTTCTTCTCTGCAAGACATACACGATTGTATACTGTAATACTGTGAGACCTCTCTTAAACTCAAATACCACTCTGACAATTTTTATACAGAAAACCAAACTTTAATAAAGGAGAAAATAATAATTAACATCTACTTAAACTACCATTTCTATTGCATTTACAAAAATGCAGAATTGTCTATTTCAATTTACTTTCTCAGAATATTCTTTAATTATTTGAGATTTTGTTATTTGACACATAACCCCTGTAACTTATAATCATAAGGTAATTATTTATATATATTTATTTTTGCTCTGATGTATCAAGCTAATAAGGTCCTCCATATATAATGCAAAATAGTACAGTTTAAGTTACAGATGCTAACAATAACATCTGTATATAATTTCTTATCATAACCATGCAATATTTTATTTTTAATAAGAGAAATAAAGTGTAAATATTTAAATATAAGAGATAAAATTATATTTAGAAAAACACTATTTTAAATTTTAAAATTTTAAAACTGTGAGTGAACTTTCATTATTATCAATACTGGGTAGCAATAACTTAAAAATAGTAAAATAATCTATCCTAAAACAAATATTATAATTTCATTTAATATCTTAACACAGAATAATTTTTTAAAACAGAACAGAAAGGAAATATCAAAGACCTCTTGATTATAAAATCACATTTTCTGTTTTTTTTGGGGGGAGGGGGTTCAGGTGTTACTCTTGGCTATGAGCTCAGAAGTCGCTCCTGGCTTGAGGGACCATATGGGACACTGGGGGATCAAACAGCGGTCTGTCCTAAGCTAGCGCAGGCAAGGCAGGCACCTTAGCTCTAGCACCACTGCCCGACCCCATATTCACATTTTTTAAAT
Organism: Crocidura indochinensis; assembly: GCA_004027635.1. Lineage (NCBI taxonomy): Eukaryota > Metazoa > Chordata > Mammalia > Eulipotyphla > Soricidae > Crocidura > Crocidura indochinensis. The sequence continues at coordinate 5,798 of PVKC010014664.1, read as the reverse complement.
AAATCATATCATGTATTGGTCTATGCAAAATTAATACATCATACTTTTTTTTTTTTGGTTTTTGGGTCACAGGGATTACTCAGGGGTTCTGCTCAGAAAGTCACTCCTGGAAGTCTCAGGGAACCATATGGGAGTCCGGATTTGAACCGTTGTGCATCTTGTATTGGCCACGTGCAAGGCAAAGGCCTTACCACAGTGCTGTCCTATTGTTCCGGCGGACATATTTTATTTTTATTTTATTTTTTTATTTTTATTGTGAGTGAAGTTCATTACACAGAATTATTTACGGTACATAGTGACAATGAATGAAGGGCATTCCCACCACCAATGTTGCCCTCCCTCCACTCCTGTTTTCAGCATGTCTCCCATATCTCTCTCTTTCACCCCCTACCCCAAGAATACTAGTGTAACTGGTCTCCACTTTACAGCTTGTTGTAGGTTGGGTATCTATTCTATTTGGTGTTCCAGTCTGGTCATTTTTTATTGACACTACATATTCATATAACTGGCCCTGGTAGCACCCTTTTCTCCCCTCAATTTATGAGGCTGAATGATTCAGGTTATGCTATTCTGTTTGAGATAAAAAGGTTAAGGAAAAGAGAAGAAAAAAATTGGTATCATCTACTACAAAAAATGAAATTAAAAAATCAGTGAATAATATCCACAAGAGTGGAAAAAAAAGTGGAAGAAAAAAGAGAAGGAAAATAATATCAAAGACAGACAAAAAATAAAACAACACAAAACCAGAAAAAGGAATGTTGGAGTGGCAGGGTTTGGTGTTACCCCACTTTTTTTTGTATAGGCACAGTAAGTATTGGGGAAGTAAGGAAATTTCCATAACCTTAGGGATTCAGGGTTTCTTCACTCTTGAAGCATATTGTCATGGGAACAACCACTGGCTCCATACCTTATCATTGCCATATTCCAGGGGTCTGTTTGTTTGTTTTTTGTGGTGGTGGTGGTGATGTCAGGAAACTTTCCTCTCAGTTGTGGATGAAAAAATTCAGGTCACTGTAGAAATCAATCTTGGTTTTTGCGCAGGTCCTATGACAAGGCCTAGGGTAGAGTCTTTAAGGTTGTAGAGGTTGTTCCAACATTGTTGATGTGTTCAGTTTTCTGTATCACGTGCTCCATGCTTCTGCTAGTCCCCCAATCCAAAGTTTAGGAAATTATAGTTCCAAAGGTTCTGCTCAGTCTCTGTTGTCAGAATTGGGCCTCTGTACTTAGAAATCTTGATTTTTGTAAGAGCCTTGACTATAGCCTAGGGTAGGGTTTTTCTTAATGGTCTCCAGGTAAGTTCTGCCCAGTCACCGTTGTCAGAGTCAGTTTTCTGAAGTTAGTGCTCTTATTTTTCATACTTCAAAGGACGATATATCTTCTGATTTCCACTTTGTGTTAGGTGATGTCATAGGACCTCCGGTTTTAGGTCAAGTTGACATTTCCTTGCTGTCCACGTTGTCCTATTAACACTAGCACAAGTATATCTCCCAACAGAGCTTAGTTCCTGGTGTTGTTGCAGGGAGTTGTTTCAGTTCTACGTCTGGGATCTGGGATTAGAGAATGAACTAACAGTGTTCAATCTCGTGGAGACTGAGTTGTATCCACATGACATATGTCCAGGATGGGAGACACCTTTGTGTAAAAAGTGTGAGTTTTTATCCTTAGAAGATACTTGGATTGAATAAACTAGTTTGCCTGGAGCCTAGAGTTAGTCTTATGCCAGGAAACTTCAGGGGTAGGTATCCAAGACCAAGGCTTTTCCTTTCCATGTCCCCCATATTTTAGTGGGCCTATGCAAACAATATTGTCACTCTAACACCGTTTTTACTGTGCTCTTTTGACTTTAACCCTTAAAAAATAAACCTCTTAAACTTTTGATGTTAACTTAAACTAATATGCATGTACATGAAAGTATAAAAAATACTATGCATAAATCTCATGGCTTTAGATTGCTTTGTGTACTGCCAAGAAATGTTATAATGTACTACAATCTTGGGACTTGTGGACAAAGTAATTTGCATGGGTTCTATCTTATTTTTCTTAACATTCTTCGACTACAAGTTCAATATTTAGGTGTCAGCAAGGGGATTCTTCTGAGAACTCTGTTTATGGGCGATTGTCCTTCCACTGTAACTTTACCTTGTCCTCTCTACATCATTGTTCTCATAATTAAAAAATAAAAAATTAAAAAAAAAGAAGATAAGATCTTCTGTCTGAGTCCATGATTTCCTCTTATTTACTGTGCCTATACAAAAACGTATGGTGTCCTTTTTTATTGCTGGTGCTATTCCTGGTAAGGATGACAGGCTACACGTACAGTATCTGTAGTGTGGTCTGGGCTTTTATCCCAGGCAAGACGGTTTCTTGGTTTTTATGCCAAGCAGCAGCCAAACTAAAAATATGCAGATATAAAAAATAGAGCAAATAGATAAAACTGAGATAAAAATTAAAAAAAAAGTTAATTGAGAAAAAGAGAAAGGAAAAGAAAGGTATTTGAAAAAAGAAAGTGATGGGGGAATATATATCTTAAGATGCATTATTAAGGGGCCCGGAGATAGCATGCAGGTAAGGCGTTTGCCTTTCATGCAAAAGGTCATCGGTTCGAATTCTGGTGCCCCTTATGGTCCCCCGTGCCTGCCAGGAGCAATTTCTGAGCATGGAGCCAGGAGTAACCCCTGAGCACTGCCGGGTGTGACCCAAAAACCAAAAAAAAAAAAAAAAAGATGCATTGTTAATAAGATATTAAGATTACGTAGGCAATATAGGCCTCCCAATTAGGTCTTCTGAGATATTCTTGTGGGGAGTGGATGCCAAGGCAATTTTTCCTATCACAGATTTTGGTTTAGAGTTTAAGATATGATTTGCGTTATATCAGAGTCCTGTTGTCCTTGAGTTGGGAGTTTTGCTGCAGCTGATTCCAGTATCATGCATTAGTCCATGGTTTGATGAGGGTAAGAGGGGTCACAAGTTTGAGTCAGCAGGCATGTTGGTTGTGGTTTCTTGTTGAGACACGAGAAGGGGGATGAAGAGGTGTCTTTCATTGAGGAGCTGAATGGTGGTTTGTTGGGGAAGGAGGTCGGACTTCGTACCTATCAAGAACTGAGGAAAAAGAGGGGTAAATAAGGGGGAGGTAACAAATATGAGTTGGGATATGGGAAAGTATAAGGGTCTCTGGGTGTGGAAGGCAATGTATAAGCGGGGCATATACATTATATAGATGAATAGTTAGAGGTTAAGACTTGGCAGTCAGAGAGGACTTTCAACATTGTAAAAAGTAATGTTCACATAGACATTGATTTCAGAGATCTATTTGAGTGCAATCCTCCTTATATAGGGTATTCCATTTCCTTAACTATACTCAAGGACAAGAGTACTTTTGGATGATGTTAAAAAGGCTTTTGAAAAAGGTTATCAATAGCAAAAAAAGACAGTACTTCAGGAGGTCTGTTATGGGTAAGGGAAGACCATTCTGGCGTGGGGGAATCTGACCCCCCAGACTAATGGAAAGTCCAGAGGGTCTTTGGCGAGCTGTCCCATCCAGTGTCCACCACATACCAGTGCATATATAATAACATTTAAGCTATAAACAAAATACCTATTGGATAGACCCTATGCTGAGCTTATTTTGAGAAAGATATGGTTTTACTTTTTCAGCCAATTTATTTGAAGTCTTTAGTAAACTTTTGCTCAGAATACATGGTTGAAGAAGCAAATGAAACATTTCACCTGGTGTAACTCTGCTGTTTAAGGAAGTGATTCTGGAACAGAATGGTGTAAGAAATCTTAAACTAGCATCTTATTCCAGCAATGTACTTCAAAATGCCATCTAAAAGGTGACCTTGATTTATTTAGATGGTTAGTCAGTAGATACTTCATGGAGTTCAATATTCTAAAGACTGATCAGAAAATGAAAGTTTTAATTCCCTTAATGGAGTCATTAGTGGTATGAGTGAATGAAATTAAACTGAAGGACAATCTCCACAATTTTTTTTTGTTTGTTTTAATAGCATGCCCCTGAGAAAGTTAATAGCTAGTGTAAATTGGTGCCTATTTCCTTTATCTCATTTTCTTTATCTGGCTTAAATAGATAACAGATGATTACATTGAATATAAATTAGAAACATTGCCTCTTTTCTAAACTTGATTCTTATAAGAATAGATGCATTGACATCTATAAGTGCAAGGATCATTTTTATATAGTCAATAATAATTTTTAAGAAATTGATAGAAAAATTTCATGGATAATAACAAATATTTTTATGTATTGGGTTTATAGTAGTAAATATATGTTTCAACCACTATGTACTTTCAAATTGTAAATTATTAACCAAAATTGACCCCAAATTATCAGTAAATAAAGTATCATCCAAGGAAAGAATTTTGAAACATTTACATGATGTATATATTCAAATACTTTTCCTTAAATTCAGAGTGTTTGTGTCTTGGAATTAACTATAGAGTGGTCTGGGACTTAATAGCCCTTGGAATTTAATATTTGATTATTCTGTTTTTCTCTGGATTACTGAATGATTAAATATATTTTACTTTATAAGGTCAATGTAAGATTAAATAAGATGAAATGTGCAAGTCCAAATTAAACAATACAAAATAAATACAATATAAAACCAAAAGTATTTTTAGATATGTCATTTTATGTTCAGAATTAAGTTCTTTTTATTATTTTTTATTGGAGGCAGAATTATTTACTATGCTAATATTTGGCTTCTTTCTATTTAAATGAAGCAGAGGATGTGTAAACTTATTTTAGAACCTAGGATTTAAGAGGAGGATTCACACTTAAATGATTCATAATAAATATGCAGAATATGGAGATTAGAATATTCATTGAGGTCCAAGAGAAATAGTACAGAAGTTAAGGCACTTGCTTGGCATTTTGACAACTCCAATAAGCCTCATGACACCATATCTATATATGAACTCTGCCAAGACTGATTTCTGGGGACCAACACAATAGTAGAGTGTATAGGGCATCTGGCTAGTATTCGATTGACTTGGATTAGATCCTTTGTACCCAGGTGGTCCCATGAGACTGCTAAGAGTGACCCCTGAGCACAGAGCCAGGAGAAAACCCTAATCACAGACAGATGTGGACATAAATCCAAAAAAATGAAACATAACATTATTAAATCTAAAAATATTGAAGTACCTCTGACTTTTTGATGATCTTAAATTAAAAAAATAATTCTATACTTGTGACTTAAAGATTCAGTACTGTTTTGTTTGCCTTATTTATTTGTTTTTTTTGGTCTAATCTGCCTGTGCTCAGGGGTTACCTTGGTTTGTGCTTAGAAACCACTTCTGGAAGCACTTGGGGGAACAACGGGGATACCAGGGATCAAACTCGGGTGGGCTGCATACATGGCAAATGCCTACCAACTGTACTATCTCTCTGGTTCCAAGACTCAATAATGCATTTTAAAATATCTACGTGGACATGAGAAATTCAGAAGCTTTATTTTTAGAAAAAAGAGAAAAAAATGCAGAAAGACATATATATATATTTTAATTTTTTATTTTAACACGTTGATTACATACATAGTTGTGTTTGGGTTTCAGTCATGTATAGAACACCACCCAGCACCAGTGCAACGTTCCCATCACCATTGTCCCAAATCTCCCTCCTCCCCAACCACCCCCCGCCTGTACTCTGGACAGGCTCTCCATTTCCCTCATAGGTTCTCATTTTTAGGACAGTTCAAAATGCAGTTATTACTCTAACTAAGCTCACCACTTTTTGTGGTGAGCTTCCTGGGGTGAGCTGGAACTTCCAGCTCCTT
>PVKC010014663.1:0-21999 GCA_004027635.1 Crocidura indochinensis | reverse complement strand
TTATTTTGGGGTTTTTTTTGGGTCACACCCGGCAGTGCTCAGGGGTTACTTCTGGCTCCATGCTCAGAAATTGCTCCTGGCAGGCACGGGGGACCATATGGGGCACCGGGATTCGAACTGATGACCTTTTGCATGAAAGGCAAACGCCTTACCTCCAAGCTATCTCCCGGGCCCCTCAGGCACATTTTTCAAACACTAATCTTTTCACTAATGTTCACTCTTATGCTAGTTTCCTCAATTACCATCCTGACCCCCCTTTTTCGCCCATTGTTCTAGTTTTCCCTTCCCTAACGTATCCCCATCACCACCATCCAGTTACAAACTTCTTCCTGAAACCAGTTCTCATGCACTTTATTTCTGTTCCATTTGTGAATTGTTACTATTATATAGTTTCTTTATATCACACATATGAGAGAGATTATTCTGAATCTGTTCCTTTGCATTTGATTGATTTTACTCAGAAAACTCAGAAAGTTACTTTCCAGATCCACACTTTGTGGTAAATTGTATTACTTTAATTTTTCCTTGTGACTGAGTAGTATTTGGTATATACATATATATATCTACATATATATGTATATATGCATATATATATATATACTTACACATATAGTTTGTTTATCCAGTCATTTATTCTTGAGTATTTGGAATGTTTCCATATTTTGACTATTGCATATAGTGCTAAAATGAATGGTGAAGTAAAAATATCTTTTCTGCATTGTGCTTCTGGTATTTTTCAGAAGTGGAATTAATGGATCATTCAAAATTTTCTTTCTTATTTTTTTTGAGGAATGTTCATATTATCACCCAAAAATGCTTGGTCAGTTGACATTCCTACCAGTAGTGAATGAGTGAACTATTACACCCATATCTACAACACTGGTTGTTGTCTTAGTTTAATAAGCGCCAATCTCCGTGGTGTGCAGTCATATATTATTTATTGGATTTGCATCTCTTTGATGATTAGTGATAACATTTTTATGTATGAATCTGAAATTTTCTATTTATTCTTTAGGGAATTTCTGTTCAACATTTCCCTGTGTTTTATTAGGGTTGAATTTTCTTTCATGTAAATGTTTTTCAGTGTTTTATACAACTTGGATTAACCCTTTGACAGATGATTTGTGGTTAACTCATTTTTTCCTAGTCTGTGGGCCTTCTTTTTGTTCTGATCCTTGTTTCATTTGTGGAGCTGAAACTCTTTTACTGTAATCCCTGTTCTGTTTGCTCTCACTTGCTTCATCAGTAGCTTTTCATTTTTAAAAATGCCTCTAGTTTCGGTACCAGATCTGTGGTGCAGCGATAGGGCATTTGCCTTGTATGCACCTTGGATGGAGAGCTGTTCGATCCCCAGAAGTCCCATATGGTCCCACAAGCCAGGAGAAATTTCTGAGCGCATAGCAAGTAGTAAACCTTGAGTGTCACCAGGTGTGGCCTCCTAACCAAAACCAACCAAGCAAACAGAATGCCTCAAATATCAATGTGATGGAGAGTTTTGGGTACAATTTCTCTATGTATACATATCTTATGAATTTTGGCCAGGTATAATGTTTTTTAACTCATTTTCGGGGGAGGGTGTCATACCCAGTGCACTCAGAGGTTACTCCTGGCTCTGGGCTAAAAATCGCTACTGACAGGCAAAATGGACCATAGGGGATGCTGGGATTAGAACCGATGTCCCTACTGTATTGGCCGTGTGCAAGGTCCTATCACTGTGCTATCTCTTTGACCCCTTTAATCCATTTTAATTATATTTTTGCATGGCCATCATAAAGAGTTCTTATTTTTTGCATGTGTACAACCAGTTAGAAAGTTTCCACATTATTTATTTTTTATTCCATTGATAATTTTCTTAGTGTACTCAGAAATCACTTGTTGATTGAGTCTCTGAAACATTTTCTTATTTGAGTTGAAATTTCTCTTTTTTATTTATAGCAAGCAATTTATTCTTTGACTTAAATCATTCTGCTTGCATTATCCACCTCTCATTGCATATTACCTACTCTTTCCCGAAAGTATAATAATAATAGTGATTTAAATATCTAGTAATTTAAACTCTGCTCCAAACTAGGTCAGTTTCTGATGCTTGCTAGTTTTCTACACAATATACATTTCCCTGCCTTTTCAGAAGGCTTGTTATTTTTATTCAGAGCTGGACATGATGTATGGGTAATTACATCTAAGTAAATAGGCTTTTAGTGTAGGCTTTTACATTAATGTGTTTAGAACTTTCTCTGTTTAATGTTTGTCAAAAACTTTGTACCTCTAAAGTACTTATTTTTGTCTTTTTTATTGTCATTTATCTTCCTAAAGAGCTTTTCCCTCAATATTATCTGAACTGTGTACTTCTTTCAGCTGTTCAAACTCTTGATACTGCTACTATTTCAATAAAGCTCTATTAATATAAGAAAAAGGTATTTCTGTATGGATGGTGAATGTTCATTAATGCTGCGATTACATCTAATATCAGTACCACTAGGTTTCTAGACTTTGATCTTAACATTTTATTGATTTCTGTGTGTTTTATTTTCTCAACAGTGTTCAGGGGAAATATTATGTCTCAGAGATAAGCCCAGGAACCCCTTATGCAAAACATACATCCTAAAACTCTTAGCAAGGTCCCTAGCATAAAGTTCTTTATTTATTACATGACATGAGTAAAGACTTCTACACAAACAATACCCATTTTTCCCAAATTTGTTTCCCTTGATAAATAAATTGTTGTATTTTATTCAACATAACTTAAATAGTTGATTTTCCCTTGATAAAATATTAGACTTAGTCTTAGGAGTTCACCATGCAAACTTTATTATTTTATTAAATATATTTTGTCTTCTCTCTATATGTTTTTACCATGAAAAATTCCCTTTTGTTATTATGCCTCTCCTCTACCACTTCACATGGATATTCCTTTAGTTATTTTATCAATTTTAAATCCCACCTTACTTCCTAAACTTACTCTAAGATAGATAGGGGAAGAATGTATAATGCTTTATTATTTATAACCCAATTAAAATACTAATAACATGTTGATTTCAATGTGACATAATTAAGAGACTGTTTTCTTTTTTATTTTTTATTTTTTTTTTTGTTTTTTTTGATTTTTGGGTCACACCTGGCCGTGCTCAGGGGTTACTCCTGACTCCATGCTCAGAAATTGCTCCTGGCAGGCACGGGGGACCATATGGGGCACCGGGATTCGAACCGATGATGAAAGGCAAATGCCTTACCTCCATGCTATATCTCGGGCCCCAAGAGACTGTTTTCAAGCCTTACTTGTAAGTTGTCATTTCTATCTTAAAATAAAAGACTAAAGGAAATTTAAGAAACACTAAATTATCTCACACTGAAAATTAAATTCTCTCTTTTTTTTTTTTTTGGCCACACCCAGTGACGCTCAGAGGTTACTCCTGGCTATGCGCTCAGAAGTCGCTCCTGGCAGGCATGTGGGACCATATGGGAACCGGGGGATCGAACCGTGGTCCATCCTAGGCTAGCGCAGGCAAGGTAGGTACCTTACCTCCAGCGCCACCACCCGGCTCCCTAAATTCTCTTGATAAAAGATTTCCATGAAAACTGGAGAGGATGGCCAACAGCGGTGAAGCAGTGATGTACTTTCATTGAGATTCAGCAGTCAAGCCAGATTGCTTGTAACGAAAGGCATAAAATACTATAAATACTATACGTGTTTGAATGATAATTCAAGAAAAATAATGTAAGAAAGCCCTAGAGACTACAGTCTTGGTAACATCTCTACTTTTGAGGAATTTCCTATAGAACTACTTATAGTTCTCTAAGAAAACTGGCCAGATAGCTTTTCATAGTTCTGGAAAGAAAAAAAGAATAAAATTAATTTGATTCTTAAATATGACTTAAATATATTTTTTCTTAGAAGCATTGACACAAGAACATAGACTTATTATATAAAATAATATATTTTCAAAGTCTATAATAAATTGAACATAGTTCTAAATAAATATTATCAGCTGCAATTTTAGATAGTTTTAGCAACTAAAACACATATTTTATTTCACTATGTTACTATTTTCTATATTTTTTATTTCATATAAAATATGAAGCTATCAAATCTTGCATAGCTAGTCAAATATTTAGTTATATATCCCACTTAAATATAATATAAAATTTAACTTTAATTTATTTTGGGCTGGAGAGATAGCATGGAAATAGCATTTGCCTTTCATGCAGACAGACAGTGGTTCGAATCCCGGCATACCATATTGTCCCCTGAGTCTTCCAGGAATGATTTCTGAGCACAGAGCCAGGAGTAACCCCTGAGTGCTGCTGGGTGTGACCCAAAAACCAAAAAAAATTGTTGTAAAATTTTTAATCATTAAAATAATTAGGTTATCTATCATTGTCATTAATATTTCCAATAATTATCCTTAATTAATTATTAATTAAATTAATTGGATTATTTTAATATCATATTCACACTGAATATTTATCCATGTACATGTATATTATTCTTCAAGAGAAACATATAAATATAAATAATATTTTTCTCATATGGTTAATAAGAAACAAGACCCAGATGTCTTACAAAAAGCAATATTAAAATGTAAGAATAGCTAGCATTGAGATCAGAAATATAAACCTTCTTGAAGAGAATTTGTTGCAGTGTTATGATATAAATAAAGAAAAACATGATTAGAATGAGGTTAGGATATATGAGGTTAGGTTATATAGCAAAGACTTGATTTTAAAAATTTTCTCATGATTAGGTCTAACTAGATTATAGAGATAATAAATTAAGTCAGAAAGAAAATTAAATTAAAGTATTGAACATTTAAATTGTACTGTTTTAATATGTAGTATTTGAGAGAATGGAATCTGTATGTTAATTTATGGTTTATAGAAATTTATTTCTGGTTGTCCATAAATGATAATAAATAAAACAGTGGTAATTAATTCAAGAAAAATAAAATATGAAGGAGGACAATATAACACACATGCCTTTAGTCTTGAGTTGTAGACTAGCATCTACAGCCCCCAGTGGTCACTAGTTGTGTACCTCCTAGACCCAAGCAGCATAGGGAGTAGTATCACTGGATACATTTTTTTTTTTAAAGAAATATAGGTGGGCTTAGAATTTCAAACTGTAGATATGATGCTTGTCTTAAATAGGCTGAATTGGGTTCAATTCTTGGCACTACCTATATCCTCCAGAACTTTTGTCAGGTGTGATCTCTGAAAACAAAAGAGGAATAAACCCTGAACACACTGAACTTTCTCTACTGCCCCTCCCAAAGAACAAACTGATGCTATTAGGAAAGAGAATAAAAATAATTAATTTCAGATATCAAGTATGAGTGCGCATAAAATTATTTTAACCACAAATAGAAAAATGTTGGAAAGTTGATTATTTTGTTAAGTAAATATTTCTATTCTGCCAGTTTGATTGGCTCTGTTAATTAGAAATACTGGATTGTGGCCCAAAGTAAAAGAGCCTTAGCAGAAAGTAAATGAGTTGAAAAGGGAAAGCAGGGATCTGAGTCATACAAATTAACATAAAATATCAGCTTCTGTGGAGCATAAGACAAATGAATGAGAATTTTGACAGGGTAAAGAAGCAACACTAGACTTCAGATTGGTGACAGAGCCTGAGATGTTTTAAGAGCTGACACTTAGGAAGTTTATGTCATATGCAACTGAAGGTTAAGATATAAATAAGTGGAAAGGGTATAGTTACACAATTGATAAAGGCTTACAAAGAGGATAAAAATAATGATTAGAGATGAAATACATCTCTGGCTTTATCATAAAAGCTACTTTAGTGAGTAGTAATGAGAGTGAAATGTTTTGTTAGAAAAGAACAATTCAATTATGAAAATGAGGGGCCAGAGAGATAGCATGGAGGTAAGGCGTTTGTCTTTCATACAGAAGGACATCGGTTCAAACCCCAGCACCCCATATGGTTCCCCTTGCTTGCCAGCAGCGATTTCTGAGCATGGAGCCAGGAGTAACTCCTGAGCACTGCTGGGTGTGAACCCCCCCCCCAAAAATAAAACAACCTCAATTATGAAAATGGTGAAAACTGGGATTTTCTCATGTATATTGGCAGTGGCTACTCAGGGACTCCAAATTTCTTGAAACAAATACTTTCTTGAAACGAATAAATGAATACTTTATTGAAATGAATATTTCTGAGAGAGAGAGAGAAGAAGCAAACAAGATAGATGTATGGATAGATAGATTGAAGAGAGAGAGAGAGCGAGCAGTTGAGGAGGGGGCTGGGACTCCAAAGCAGAGCTTTGGAGGGAGAGAGAGGGAGTGGAACAATATGCATCTGATTCAATGCTGTGTATTAGGCCTGACCACATGTTTACATGTGGATATACATATATAGCATTTTAAATACTTTATTTCAAATTATATGCAAATATATGCATTAATAAATTTTATAAAATATTTATGTATATAATAATTTAGCTTTTAACAATAAAATATTTGGGAAATTTTTATTCTCATATCAGGTTCTTTCTTGGTGGTGCTCAGGGAACCTTATTGAATGCCTAAAATTGAACAGTTTGGACAAGTGTAAGGTGTATAAGAGATGTATCACTCTACCAACCATGATATAGCTCAATCCCACAGCAAACACTTCTCATACTCAGATATTGGTTACTAAGAATAATACCCAATAGCTCTAAGAAGAATAAAAAAAATTTTCAGGACTTTAGAAGTAGAATTAAAAAAAAAACCCTCTTGCAAAATCTTATTCATAGATTTCAAAGTACATAAAGAATTACCTTCCATGTAGAATAAAAATTATTTCCATTAACCCAAATTGGGCTAATCAGTAAAATTTATGAGAATATTATAACTAAGGAAATAAAAGAGGAATCCCTATGTTTATTAAGATAGAAATAAATTATTATACATATATGTGTAGCAGCATAAACATTCTCATTTAGTACTTCATAGAAATGGTACAATATAATGTTAATATTAGAGAATATATAGTATACAGTAGAATATATAATATAGTAATTAAAACTTTATCTCTACATTGGTATAAGGAATATAAAATTTGAAATAATCATACAGAAAATATATATTAATTAAACTGTACATCATACATTAGTTCCTACAATTGTGAATAAAAAATTGACCAAGTGTAATTTATTTAAAATCTTCAAAATATTTTAATGCAAAACTGTACCTTTTGGTATTAACAAATGTGTATATGGATATTTTCAAACTGAGTAATGAAAATGATATATGAAAAGTAAATTTTGATATTTTCACATCTCTGAAATGTGAATGTCTTTTGATTATATGAATACATTTTATATTTCTATGTTTTTTCTTGTTTTTGTTTTTGTTTTTGTTTTTGTTTTTGGGCCACACCTGGCAGCGCTCAGGGGTTACTCCTGGCTGTCTGCTGAGAAATAGCTCCTGGCAGGCACAGGTGGACCTTATGGGACACCGGGATTCGAACCAACCCCCTTTGGTCCTGGATTGGCTGCTTGCAAGGCAAACACCGCTGTGCTATCTCTCCGGGTCCCTATATTTCTATGTTTTATTTCAATAAAATTGTATGTAATTTTCTCACTAAGACAAGTATAACTTTACATTACATACATTAATAGAAACCAATTTGGTTAGGTAATTGAGTTAAACTTATTTATAATTTGGAGGCAGAGAGATAGTAACTTAAAGTGCTAACTTTGTGACCGTTATTCAATACCCAATACCAATTATGGTCTCACAAACACCATATGAAGTGATCCCTAATCACAGAGCTAATAACAGTCCAATTACTAGTGGTGTGCTCCACCAAAAACGGTCTATAATTGATCAAATTTACATTTATTACCTAATCAGAAGCAATTGAGAACATAGCATCGCATTTATTATTTATTTGCAAAAATATAATCATAATCTAATACAATATTAATAAACCCAAACCAGTGAAGATCTATAAAGCGCCTTCTCTGTATTCTTTAAATTTTTACAGGTATTGATGTTAAAATTAATGATACATTACTTTAAAATTAAAGTTACAATCCTGAGTTATATACTATTGATAATGGCTACTAGTCCAGCAATTAAATAAACATAATGATAATCATTTTTTTCTAATTCTTTTTTATAATTTTTTTGTCTTGTTACTTAGCCACACTTTTTTTTTGGGGGGGGTCACACCTGGCAGCACTCAAGAGTTACTCCTGGCTCTATGCTCAGTAATCGCTCCTGGCAGGCCTAGGGGACTATATGGAATGCCAGGATTCGAACCACCATCCTTCTGTGTCTAAGGCAAACACCTTATCACTGTACTCTCTCTCAGGCCCTCATAATAATAAACTTTTTAAAAATACAACATCGTGAATTACTGTTTACTTCATGTTATTGGTACTTGTATTATCCATATTATAGGATAATATGCACACTAGCAGAAAGTTTATATTTAATTTTTAATGAGAAATGGTTTTATAATATTTATGAATATGGTGAAATTTTGAAAAATTGTAAAAAGGTTAATATCATCAGGATTTGATGGTGTTAGTACAGCTGGAAGAGTGTTTGTCTTGCAGGCTATAAATCCAGGTTCTTCCCCAGGCATGCCATCTGATCTCATAACCAGTCATGAATTATTCTTGAGTAAAAAGCCAATAGTAAGTCATGAGCACTTCTGGGTGACCTTCAAACAAATAAAAGAGCAACAACAAGGTTAAAACTATTGTAAAGATGAAAAAAACATGGTAATCATGATGGATAATTTTAAGAACAGGGATGTATACAGGTCTGGATTCAGTCTTACTGAAAAACAGATTCAGAAATCTATCTGAGTTCCTTGAACATTCCCTGGCATGGCCTACTGGCTCTTGCACATAACTTTGTAGATGTGATGGCATTCAGCATCACTTTCTTGAGAATTAACTTCCTTGGCTGGCCTTTATGACCGAATATTCCCAAGAATAGATCCAAGGTTTCCTAGCACTGCCTGTTCTAGCACCCCCACACACACATGCACAAATATCTAACTTTATTTAGATTTAGTAAGAAAATTATCAGAAATCAGCTAAGAGCACTATATATTATACTTAAAGCACTGTCAGTGAAATTCAAATCATTTTAAAGGTTCCAATATTTAGGGCAAATAGTAGGAAATAAATTGCTAAGCATTCACTCAGAACTTATCTACTTTATCAAAGTTCTTTTAGAATTTGATATACCTGCTAAAGCAAAAATGTTGCATCTTTTTTAGAATAAATTCTTATCTTTTATATTGCTTATTGCCTTCTTCCTATGACATTCAAAAATTTTACAGCAGAAAATATTTTTTTATTTTCTGCATGTTACTCCTACCTATATATCTAGATATCTAGCATATTGAATAAAGGAAAGCACATAGCAAATATTGGAAAACTGTTGTAAAATAAAATGTTAGAAATAGTAGATAAACCTACTTAAAACTCAGCAAATAACTTTATGACCTTTACAAAGGGGAGAAGTTTAAGACCAGGTTAATGAATTATAATGCAGCATTTTTTATATTTTATAATTGCCAAGATATATGCTAACTTTTCTTGTAGTTTTAATCACTTTTAATCCTCCAATAGTCAAATTTTCTAATACATGCTAGATTTCATATTGAACTTTTGAGCTGAAAGCAAATACCAATTATTGTTAAGTTGCTATTAAGACTGAGTTTTAAATGGCTCAAGCTATTTATGTAATCATAAGTGAACCATTCATGGACTTCTCAATTTTTAAATGATACATATTTCAATTTGTGGCTAAACATAGCAAAATTTATTAGGAAGAATCCAGCCACACCTATAGGTGGAGATTAAGTGTTCTAAATACCAAACCAAGATATATTACATTCAAAGATGTTTCTAACCAATGAGTAACAAGGTGCATATTGGGTGAGATGGAATCTGATTAATCTCACACCTCCCCAACTGACTTTATAGAAAAATGCAAAATACGAAGTAAAATAAAGTAATACAAATTCCAAGGGAAAATGAGGGACAAAACCTCCTAAATAAAAGATCAAGGAGATGGCATAAATTTTATGGGCACAGAAAAGGTGGAAAATAAAAAAAAAATTCTAGCCTATAAAACAAGGATGTTCCTACCCAAAAAGATCCTGCCATAAAACCAACTATAACTCCAGGAACACTATCTAACTCCAAAGACTCTATTCAATCATGGCTTTGCTGTCAGGTTTCAGTAATTAGAGATATTGGTGCAAACATATATCCTATGTTGAAGATAGGGCAAGTATGAGCTAAGGCAGTTCCGGTATCCCTAGATATCCAATATTCCTAGAACAAACTGCCTTTACTTTCTTTCTGTCATGTCAGGATTACCCAGGTTTGGCCAATGTAATGATGCAAAGGCCAAGTCAATATAATGAGCCGGATGGTGAACTTGGGCCTCTTATCCTTGTAGGAGTGTCTTGGTATGAGGGATTTTGACCCATCCATATTCAGGGTTGGGAGAGACTCTGATATCAAGAATTTTTCTAGATGCAGATGATAACAAAAGCCTAAATTATCACTACTGCAAAAGTTTAGGGTAAAATTCTGAGTGGGATGGCATCTGATTAATTCCACAGTTGTATACTGCATTAAATTAAGACAGGACTAATAAGGCAAAAGTATATAGAGAAAGAAGCAAGTGATGCAACATACACTGAGAGTTGTCCTACTTAACTAATTTACCAAGGGGGCAAGCAGCAGTGGATACAGGGACATAAAAAACAAATAATTTTTCACTAATTAAAATAAGCCCAGAATGTTATTTTCTAAACACCAGTGTATATGGTTCCTCACAAGTTGTTCTTAATTTAATTTTTTTCCATTTGCATTTATGATATTACAAATTTACTTCATTGGTAAAATAACTCCAGATACAGACTTACAATGAAATTCATTAGTATTGTATTTTAAAATTATGCTTTAAGATGTATTTATATAATCATCATTTGTAAAACATTTAATTGTACTAAGAAATCAAAATATAAATATAATCATACAAAAAAGAAACTTCATTATTGGATTGGTAGACTTGCAGTGTGTAATTTGGTCTTCATTCTTATTTTAATTAATTCTTTGGTAATAGATGTTTACTCCTGGCTCTTCACTAAGGTGTCATTCTTGGCAGTGTCCAGGAGAATAGATGTCAATTAGAGATTGAGTCTGGGATTGTCACATGCAGGAGGCAAGTGCTTACATATTTCACTATCTTTATAGTGTACTACTGTGGGTTTAATTTTGAATAATAAATGATCTCTTGAAAATACACATTTGCTTTTTATAGATTTTATCAAAATAAACAATATTTGAAACCTAAATATTACTTTCGAGGGAAGCTGTGATGTGGTTTCTAGAATTCTTTGCAGGAACCAGAGCAATAGTCATCCCATATATTAACCTCAGCACCTCTGAGGTTAATGTAGGTAGTCACCCCTGAGAACCACCTTAGTGGCCCAGACTAATTAATATTATATTTTATAATTCTACTTCTCAAAATCCCCCCACAAAATTAACATTTTAATAATCTCAGATAAGGGTTTTATACAATAATAATAAACCTACATTTTTGTTCTAACTGTACTTTAATTCAATATAAGTCAATATAGTTCTTAGGAAAAATATTTGGTGCTATGATTTATATTCACTTTCTGACATTTAAGGTTTAACTACTCTTCTGTGATTTTTAATTATAACATGCTATCAGTTGAAGGTGGTAGAATTTTATGGGTCACCAAGGAAGAAAAGCTAATAATGATGATTTTCTTATATGTAGCCTATCATTCTCCCTGATTCTAGTTACCCAATTCTTGGCACAGTATAAGGTATTACAGTCCTCAAGGAATGATTCCCAGAGATCAACTCTATGAGCAAGACATTAGCACAGCTGGTGTTGCCTCAAAACAAAAATTGAAGATTGCTAGGGTGATTCCTTCAAATGCTATAACCTATTTCTTTTACAAAATCCAGTTATTTTGAAATTTTTAAGAAAGTTCCTGCCTGAGCAGGAAGTTTTTCTCAAGTTGTAAATCTGTGTGTGTGTATGTCTGTGAATGCTAGCTAAATATGCTAATTGTTATTTAAACTGGACAGCTCATCTATTATGTCTGTAGGAAATATTTATGCTAAATGCTAATTTCTACAAAGATTAGTTTCTCTGCATACAATGAGAAGGGGATCATTTAATGTTTCAATAATAGAAACATTGTTTAGATAAAGTTGATGGTGTCTAATGTACCTTGAAATATGCCTTGAAGAAAATTTCTATTAAAAGAGCCAGTAAATTGAAAGAAAACATGTTGCAATTTTGCTAAACTAGAAATTCTACAACAATTAAATTCATTTTAGAAAAATCCATATATTGATTTTCAGATAAAAATTCATCTAGTGATCTCAGGTTAACAGCAGTTATGTTAATTTTGCTGCATCATTCCATGCCATGTAAAAAGTAAAACAAAACAAAACTTTTAAATATTTAAGAGTCAATATTATATATACATCTTCGCGAATATTTTGGTGGTCACATATTCTCAGGAAAACGCAAATATAAAAAGAAATGCTATATAATTATGCACCCATGAAAACAGCCTCCAGAAACAACTAATATTAGTTAGGGTGTAATGCAAATGGAATCTTCAGTCTCTGTTGGTTAGAATATTTTCTGGGTGAACTTCTGTGGAAAACAGCATGGGGATTCTTCAAAAAGTTAAAATTGAACTCATGATTCAGTGATTGTACTTCTAGATTTTCATCCCAAAACTCAAAATATTAATTTGAAAAGATATGTACATTACAATGTTCATTGCAACACTTAGTAGAATAGGCAAAAATAATGACAGCACCTTCATTGTCCAAGGGACAGATAAATAGATAAAGAAGCTCTGGTATTGGATTGGAGAGAAAATACATTGGTTTATGCGCTTATCTTATAAGAGGCCAAATAAGATTGAATCCCAATTACCTTATATGATACCTTACATTCCACCATCGATGAATAATCCCTGAGCACAGAACCAAGAGTAATCCCTGCAAACCATTAATAATGGCCCCAAAAGAAACATACAAACAAATATCGGATATGTATAAACAATGAAACATAATAAAAAGGTGAAATATTCCAGTTTTCTACAATACTAATAGAACAGGAGAGGATTGCACTTTGGGTGGGTGTGGGACATAAGTACACCCAGTGATGCTCAGGGGTTACTCTGGTTACTGCCCTCAGGAATCACTCTTGGAAGTGCACAGGGAAAGATACAGGATACTAAAAAGCAAACCTAAAACTCCTGAATGCAGGGCAAACAACTTGCTCTCTGTACTATTTGACATTCAGGGCCCCTGAGAGAGAATGGTATCATGAGAAGTAAGTATACAAAGTTAATATCTGAGATTGCATACATGAAAAAACTAGTCCTATAATTTTTATGTCATAGCAAGTCTGTAATCATGATGGAATTAGATCTTTAGGCTATCCATCTTTAAATCATTAGTTAATAATAAAGAAATTTAGTGTAATCTCCCTACTAAATACATTTTGACTATTATTCTCAGATATTTCTCTAGCCCAACTGTGTCATATCATGTCCTCTACTAGAAATTTATCATTTTCATTTGAGGTAATATATTATATCTCAAAAAGTTTTCTGTTTAAAATTTCCCAAATGTTGATTCTACATACATTATTAAAAGCGAGAGTTATTATATTTTTTAATTTTTTGTTTTCTTAATGAAATATGTTAATCTTTTTGAAACTTTACAAGGTATTTTATTCCATTTTTAGTAAAAGGTATTTTGGGGGTCAAAGGAAAGGAGCTAGCCTGTATGTGGCTTACCCAACTTCAATCCTGGCGATGAATATACTTTTAGAAGTACCATGTTTTTTTTTCTGAGCACAAAACTGGGAAGACCCTCAGCACTGCAAAATATGTCCTCCCCCCAAATTATGTTAGTAATTATTGACAGTTTTACAGAAAAAAACTTCATATGACCTTTCCACACCTCCTACATTGCATTTCATACTTTGGTCCTGTAAATACTATGACAAACTCATAATGGAAAACTTGATAGTTTACATTAATCAACACATAAGGAACATTTTTATAAAACTTGTTTATAAGCCTAAGTATTATTAAAAACAGCAAAACCTTATCAAATGTGTATTTTTAATGTGATGAATAAATTTAAATTTTCTTTACACTTTATGATCATACATTTGAAAAACTTGCTGTTACCTTTAAAGTTAATTGAGTTGTCTATGAAACTTTCTTAAATGCATAAAAGCTAGGATAGCTTAAAAATTAAATCAACTTTTCATTTACAATAAGAAATACAGAATGTCTTTAATTATGCCAAAGACCAATATATACTTGCTGGCAGAGAAAACTAAATTGCTCAATTAAACAGATTAGCATATGCAGAAGATTGGCAGAACATTTGGAAACTTCCTTTTCCTGGAAAGCATAAATGATTTAAAAATATCTGATATGCCTTTAGAATAACAAAGAGGGTATTATCTATGAGTTACTCAAGAGATGATTGCATTTGTTATCACAGGACAAAAAACCTAGATATATATTTTACTTTAAGTTTTAACTTATAATTAATCTAACTTTTTTGGTTTTATTGTTTTAAGTATTGTTGTCTTATTGATGCTATATTATTTTACAGCCCGAAATATATGTACTTTTTAAATGTAAAGCTTTATTATTTACAGATATATCTCAAAGGATGATAGGATTAGCCAATGAGATCATCTAGTGTCAGACCTAAGGTACAGCTGATGGAAAATAATCCTGGATATATTTTATTTTTAGATATACTGTTTATTCTCAATCTAGATATGACAAAAAATCTCACATTGTCCCTTTTACAATTTCATGATATATTTTAATAATTAAGAATAGAATATTTTTCCAAGTTTCATGATTTTAATATACTTTCAGAAATAATAATTATTCATAATACTAAGCTAATTTCATGATGTAATTTAGATATATTATCAAAATTTTTAAAGGGTTTTTGGGTGATCCATACACAGTCTCCATGTCTGCACCAGGCCAGTTCCATAGATTCACTCTGCTTTCACGGAGATTTAAACTAAGTGATGAAAGCTCTAAGTACACTGGCCACATAGCTGGAAGTTAGCAATTGGGAAGAGGGGGTGGGTCAAGCCTCTGCCCTGCCAAATCCATTCCTGTTGCATTTATTACTTATAACCATCCCAGTGCCAATGCTTCACAACACCTTTGTGGTTCTCTGAAGAGACACATGAATTTCAAAAATGGTGGATCTGTTTCTGTGAAAAATATCATGGGACTAATTATAGAGATTGCATTAAATCTGTGCAGTGCTTTGGGAAGTATCATCACTTTAATGTCTACCCTCCCTATCCATGAACAGGACATAAGTTTCCATTACTTTATCTCCTCTATAATTGCCTGAAATAGTGTTTTGTAGTTTTATTTTTTTATATAGGTCTTTCACTACTTTAGGTAAGTTGACTCCAATTTCTAAGTTGCAATTGTGAATCAAATTTTTCTTCTAATATCTGGTTCTATTTTATTATTTGTATATAGAAATGCCATGGGTTTTTGCATATTACTTTTAGAGTCTGCCACTTTAAAAACAAATCTACTATTTTGAGTAGCTTTTTGGTAGAATATTTAAGACTTTCTAAATATAGTATCATACCATCTATAAACAGCTTGAATTCTTCATTTCCTATCTGGATGCTCATGATATATATTTATTGATTATTTGTTATAGCAAATAATTACAGTACTAAATTGAACAGAAGTTGGAAGAATAGCAACCTTGTCTTGTGTCAGATCTTAGAGGAAAGACTTTTAACTTTTGCCCTTTCAGTATATTTGTCATGAGTTTGTATAAACAGCTTTGACTATGTTGAGAAAAGTTTCTTCAATTACCATACTATTATGAGTTTTTATTCACAAATGGATGATAGACCTTGTCAAATGTTTTCTCTGTATCTATTGCGATGATCATGTGATTTATATAATTTCTTTGCTGATATGTCATTTTATACTTATTGACTTTCATATGTTAAACCATTCTTATATCTCTGAAATAATATGTTGTATGATCTTGATGAGCTCTGAGATTATATTTTATACTATTTTATTGAGGATATTTGCATCTATATTAATCAAGGATATCGGCCTTTAATTCTCTGTTTCTATGGTGTTTTTTTTTTCTATTAGGGTGATGTTAACATCATAGAAACTATTTGCAGTGTTTCTGTTTATTCAGCTTTCTGGAAAAGTCTGAAAAGGATGGGCAATAGGTCATTAAAAAGTTTGAAAAATTCACTGGTGAAACCATCTTGGTCTGGGCTTTTAAAGATTTGGGAAAACCTTTTTAACCATTTTATTTCCTCATCGCATCGTGATGAACCACAGAATATTTGTTCCTCCTTGGGATTATAAGAAGCCAAGACTACACATTTATTCCAGGTTCTCTTGTTTTGTGTCATAGGTTGTCAAAGTAATGTCTGAATAATTTTTGAATTTATGTAGTATTGGTAATGACATCCTTCCTTTATTTTATTTATTTATTTAATTCCATTTTTGATTTATTAAATTTCTCTTCCTCTCTTTTTGACTCTTGCTAATAGTTTATAGATCTTATTTATTTTTCAAAGAATAAACTGCTTTCATTGAATGGGTTGTTTTTCAGTATCTAATTCAATAATTTCTTCTCTATATTTTTTATTTCCTTACTCCTGCCTGCTTTGAGTTAATTTTTTTTTTGGTCATTTTCTAATTTCTTACCTGGTGCCATTAAAATACCTATGTAGGAAATTTTTTCCTTCCTGATGAATGCTTTTTCTATGTCCCCATAAATTCTGATATTTGTGGTTATTCTTATTTGTTTCCAGAAATCTTTTGCTTTGCTTTTTTATTGCCTATGACCCACTGGTTGTTCAGTAGTGAGCTGTTTTATTTCTAAATAGAAAAATTATTTCCCTATTTCTGTTTGTAATTCACTTCTAATGTCAGTGTATCATGGTTTAAGAAGATAGTTGATATGAATTATATCCTATGGATTTTATGTATGTTTTTTGCCCTAAATATCAGCTATGAAGAACTTTTAAAACATGGTGCTTTAATAAAATAACTTTAAAAAATGTATCTGATGATCCAGAGGACACATGGTAACTGAAAACTTTCAAAGCAGTCCTACTGATTGTGCTACATTAAAAACAGGGCAATGCATTTGAAGTAAACCCGGGTTGTTTATATTCTAGAAGTCTAGCTTGTGTCACTAGCCACCACTGCATCTTTTAACACAAAACAGGTATCCACCAAAAAAAAAAAAAAAAAAAAAAAAAAAGAAAAAAAAGGTACAGTTCCAGTCATATCTCATTTTCTGGAGCTCAATTGTTTCACTGTCATGTAAATTTGTCATTTGCCTTTTTCCTGTGTACAATGCAACTTCATTTTAATTGCAGAACAAAATTTACATATAGAAACCTAGCTTCCAAACACCAAAAAACAAGACTGTTTTATAATTCCAACCACTCAAAATAGTGCAAACATTAATCGTTATATTAAAGAGTCCATACATTGTTAAAAATCTTTACCTCAATTAGAGTTTTTTATTACACTAAATTAGACTGCATAATTTTCACATTTTAAAATCTGTATTGGATGCAAACATATTACCAAATAATATTTAAAGACTAATAATTATAAATATTAGAAAATAGTTCAATTCACACAAATTTTTGTTGTCAATAACCTTATAATTTCCAAGAATATTAATAGCCAGTTACTAAAACATTGATGTAATTGTGCAATTTGAATTTATGCCTTCTCATTTTATGAACTCTTCATTCATTTTGAACATGTTATTTGTTTGTACTTTTTTGAGGGAAGTCACATTCAGTGAGACTCAGTGGCTATTATTAGCTTTGTGATTGTGATTGGGAAACTAGTGCCACAGTCCAAATCTAAGCAGTTTTTATAAAAATGTGTATTCTAGCATATTGAGATATTCCTTTGACTTCTTTAATTGATTTTGAATAATGCATAGTTAATTCTTATATTTCACTATTTTTTAAATAACATCACAATCATTAATGAAGGTTATTTTTGAAGTGAATCAAACTGCAAGTAATTCATTGCTGTACATGTGTTCATTCAGTTTATTATATTTTTCCTATATCAGCTAATTTTTCAATCCATCACTTCCTTTACTACTCATAATTAATATAGCAATATATTAAAAACACTACATAACACTGATTTTAACCTACAAATATTTTAACTTTATTTTGGCTTATTACACTAAGTTCTTATTGCTTTGTAACTAAAAGACTATATATACACATGTATATATAAGTTTATACATAAAAATATATGGAAATACATATATAAAATTCTGTTGTCAAGTGGTTTGGTTACTTGTAGCTTCTTCATCTTTATTTAACATTGAAAAAGTAACAGATAACATAGGGCAGTAAGATAATTCATAGCCCCATTAAGTAATGAATTCTTTGAAAATTAATTTAATATGACCATGACTGACTCCTGGGATCCCTGAACCTACAAAAAGGAAAAAATAATATCTCAAAATAATTATTTGTACAAACTATGAACAAACTTAAAAGGAAGCTTATTTTATTTTTAAGCACTGTTTTTGACTATAGATATTTTGAAGCACAAATATAGAAATACCAATCACTCTGAAACTATCAGAATGCCGATTTTAAAGGGTAGTTTGTATATGTTTATTATAAAATATATTAATAATATTTTATTAAGGTAATTTTTTATTTTTATTGAGACCAATGTGAATTACAAGTCATTCACAGTTATATATATATATATATATATATATATATATATTATAAAGTGACAGTGAATTATGTCATTTCCCACCATCAGCGTTGACCTTGCTCCACCATTTTTCCCAGCATGCATCCCATTAAGGCAATAATTTTTTGCAAGAGTGAAAATGTTTTATGATATAGTGGTGCATTTTACAGCACTGTGTCCACCATCAAGGTGCCTATAACCATCTATTATTTTATATGAGACTTGATGTTCATTTTCAGCCTCCCCTTATTCTTACTTCTGGTTAAGTTCAGTTCCACTGTAATAATATAATGTTTCAGTTCTCATTAAAAATGTATCCCCTGATTTATTTCTCTTGATATTAAATATGAGTGAGATCATTGCTATGTATCATTCACACTCTGACTTTTTACAATTCTATATTTGTTGTAGGCAAAGTCAGGTTTCCATCTTGCTTACAGCTAACTAACAATCATCTTATTTCCTTTAAATGCTTCCTTTAAAATTGTTGGGAGTTTATTTCAATAAGTCATACATATGATCTTTATTTTATTATAAAATTATATAAATAAACATCAATATTGTACATTGGTATTGAAAATGAGGTATATTTCCTTAAGATCTAGTATGCTTAACTCAAAATAGTGGTTGTGATTTTGACTAATAATAATACAGCTACATTCAATTTCTTTCTGTTCTTAGTTTCCATATTTGTGACCCAGATAGTAAGCATTGTCTACAATTCATAATATTTAGTAATGAATTCTAAAAAATTAAGCTTATATCAGACTGTCAAACTTAGGTTCACTCCTGTTTTCCTCTTAGTTAAACTTAATATTAGATATATTATCTTTTGGAATATAGTATTAATCTCCATTAAAATTTTTCAACATAAACTGATGATACCAAATAGTTTATCCTGGTTGTCCAAAAGCTATTGGATACATAAACCTTGGTTATATTATCAACAACCTTGAATATTACATTTTTTGTAGTGTAAGTTCCTTAAACCCAACTCTGGTATCAAAAGTATAGGCAAAACAATTACTAATAATTTTCTTCCAAGTTCATTTCTAGCTGAGTGTTTTCATATAATATGCCTCAGTTCTATGATAAATTTTGTAACATTTTACATTGTATTAGCTATCTATTATGAATAAAAGTATCATATTTTAAATATTTTACTTTATAAAGACATGCATCATATAATTGACTGAACCGATCTAATATATTTGCCTTCATGCAAGTTGGAGAAGAATTATTAGAAATGAAGAAAATAAGAAAAGTTTAAAAAAGACTAGAGCAAAAATAAAATTTCTGAAAATTATTGTATCTCTCAATGAGATCAGTAAATCATTGCCAGCAGGTTTAATGAGCTTTTATTGCTAATTAATAATTCTGTTACTTCTTTTATTCCTGGACATTAGTTGACTTTATATATATGTTGGTATCTAAATTGTTTGATTTTATTTTTTTGTCTTTGTTTCTGGTCCAATTTTTGGGGTCATTTTTGGTCCAATGTTTTAAGGACCACATCTGGTGGTCTTCTGATGTTTTTCTTGGCAAGATCTGTGCTCTGAAATTGCTCCTGACTCAGGGGACCATACGGTATGCCCGAGATTGAACCCATGTTTGTCCTGGGTCAGTCACATGCAAGGCAAATGCCCTACCACTATGTTACAACTCCAGCCTGGTATCTAAATTGGTGTGTTCCTATGGGGAAAATAGTTAAACCAAAATGAATTGTCATGTGTTCCAGGATTTCTAAACCCTATTGCAGATATCACATATTTTGTGGGGTGTGTTTTCAGCTAAAGGGATTTCCAAATATATGAGACTACAGGTGGATGCTGCCCTCACTCATTCCGAAAAGTTCTGAATGATGTCAGCAAATACGAGCATAACTACAGTTTCTGTCAGATTAGTGTCTCTACAGAGACTCAAAGGAATGTGGATGCAGGGTCACTGATGAGGTTGTGATTATGTGTGATGAGTGCAGAAGGCATGGCTAAAGATATCATGTTTTATTAAAGATTAATTTCCACTTATATTTCTAAAGCTATGCTAAAATTATCATTTTAAATGCTAAAATAAACTATTGCCCTACATTTACCCCACATAGCCTGCCTCTAGCTGCCTTGTCCTATTCATGTGGAGTTCATTTTGTTTAGAGATGACCTGAACAAGAGTCTATTCTGACGCCAACAATACATTGGAAGATATTCCACAACTCTAAATATTAATGTTTCACATCTGCATGAAATGTCATAGGTGGATATTTTTAATATTAAGTGGAAAGTTAGTCACATTTTCTGAAGCTCATAAATTGAAATGAAAACTAAGTTGTGTTTTAGATCCCCAGACATTTTTCAATGAAGTTTAGATTTGAGCACAAAATCTCTCAAAGTAAAAGAGCCAAAGTAAAATTAATACAGGGATTTGAACATTTACATAATATCCTGATGAATAAAGAGACAAAAAGAAATGGAATATTGGTCTAATTTTAAATAGAAATAGGTTGAAAAATTTCATAAAATGATTGAAATGTTTCTTATTAACAGTCACATTAAATATGTTTGCATTAAAATGGCTTTAGCATATCAGAATAATTCTCATGACTTTGAAGATTTGGAGGCTTTCTTTCTGCTATCTATTTTATTTGATTCTCAAAGGCATAATCTAATAAAAGTTTCTATTGGCAATTACACCAAAAAATGCAATCAGAAGCTGGGATATGACGCGTGTGTGTGTGTGTGTGTGTGTGTGTGTGTGTTTGTGTGCTCATGTGTTTGTAGTAGAGCATACCTTGTATAAGTGAGTCCTGGACTCAAGAAAGGAAGAGTTAGGACAGAACAAATTTGAAAGAGTAAGAAAAGATAAAGAGTAGAAGAGGAGAGTAGACTTGAGAAGAATGGTTTGGAAATTTAAGGGTAAGGAAATAAATCAAAAGAAGGGATGGAAAACAAAGGAAAGGGAAAATAAGGTAAGAGAAGGGAAGGGGAATATATAGAAATAATTATTTTATATAGAAATGTGTCTATTTTAAATAGCTTTATAATGTCTACAAGAGAAAACAATGAGATAAAATAAAGTATATGATTTGAAAACTACTAATAGATAGTATACAAAATACAAATTGTCTTTATTATATTATAGGCTTAAAAGTGATTATC
>PVKC010014662.1:0-22004 GCA_004027635.1 Crocidura indochinensis | reverse complement strand
GGGGGAAGGGGAGCACAGGAAAGAAACAAGGTCAGAAGGGTCCCTGGTGGGAAAAATGTTGAGAAACACTGGTGTAGCAAGCACCACAGCATCAGTGATTATGCTGGACAAGCATAATAGGTTAGTTTGACATCTGCATTCCCACTGAATGCGCCCAACAACCTTATGCAATAGAATCCACATTAATTTTTCTGAGGAGACTGAGGGTCAAAAAGGCTAAGTCACTTGTATGTGACCACACAGCAAGCAACTAGGAGAGAAGGAAGTTACTTTCACAAGTGCTTGCTCATTCCTTACACTGCTACACTCTTTGGTGAGGGTCAGTTTCCAGAACACGTTGACCTCTAAGATCACCCCCTAGTCTTCTGGATAACTCCGTAAGGAGGGAGACTTAATCATCTTCAATTTATAAATGAGAAAATGAAAGGTCAGGCAGGCTATAAAACTAGATAGACATCTCATGATAGGAAGCAAGTTGAGTTTTTTGTTTCTGGAATCGTTTCTTCAATAGCCAAAGCTGCTTCGTAGGAAGGTGCCAAATATAAGATAAAAACGCAACTGAGGCAATTGATGACAAAAATGAAGCAAAAAAGATCTGGCTAAAAAAGAAAAACAATAATATTGCTTTTGTGGCTTATCATGCACTTGATTCCATGAGATAGTTGGACTTAATTATAGAGGACAAAACTCATGTGCAATTGACTTTTTACTTAAGATAATATCTTCACATTTTTCTTTTTGAATATGTATTATGGAATCTAAGATACATATACAAGTGCATGAAATATGTATGTTCAGTTTAAGAAGTAATAACGCAGCCAATATCTAACTGCCCATCACCTAGTTTCAGAAATTGCTTTTATTTATTTGCAAATAGTAACTTTTAAAGTAATTCAATTTTCTGCTTCTTAAGATACAATGTTTTTGTGATATGGCATTCTCTGATTTCCATTTCCTTTTTTCCTCCCCTCTTCAGCATTTCCATGATTATTTTATGTAAAGAAGATTGGGAAAAATTACTCCTTCAAATCCCTTTTTTTCCCTTTCTCTTTCTACTAAAAAAAATGGGAGTGAAATAGAGGCTGAGGGGTCACAGCAGCATTAAGAAGTGTATAGCAGGGCCGGAGAGATAGCATGGAGGTAGAGCATTTGCCTTGCATGCAGAAGGACGATGGTTCGAATCCCGGCATCCCATATGGTCCCCCAAGCCTGCCAGGAGCGATTTCTGAGTGTAGAGTCAGGAATAATTCCTGACTGCTGCCGGGTATAACCCCCCTCCCCAAAAAAATGAAGTATATAGTACAGCAAGAAAGTCACTTGCTTGCCTTACATGATTTCTACATAGCTTGGATCCCTGGAATTCCATATGGTATCCTGAACACTCCTAGGAGTAATCCCTGAACACATAGCCAGAGTAAGCCCTGAACACAGATGGATGTGCCCCCCACCCAAAAAAAAAAAAAAACAGAATTAGAGAACTGACAGAACCAGGGCAGTGCTGGGAAAGGAGTAAAGATTCCTCTGGGTAAGAATGTGTGGAGACAAGAAAGGTAGTACATTGGGTAAGCCACTGCCTTGTACCTGGCCAACAGGCTCAATCCCCTACATCCCATATGATTCCCCTGAGCTCTCAGTGCAGAGCCAGGTGTAACCCCTGAGATGTACCCCTACATCACCCCCATCAAAAAAAAAATAAAATTGGAGTTGAAGCTTGAACTGAACTAATTAGGGTTCTGAAAGCTATACTGACTCTATCACTAGAAAAACATTGTTTTCTCTTTGAGGAGCTGGCTCCTCTACAAATTGGGGTGACTTCCCACATCTCATGATTTATGTGAGAATCGAAATAGCATAGGTAGCCTGTCATCATGATGGCTAGATGTCTAGTTCCAGATGTTAGAGAACTGGATGCTATCTCCCTAATTTAGATAGCCTTTGCTCCTCAATCCTGAGAAAGCCAGAGTGCAGTAGTATATACCCATTTTACAGATGAGGAAGCCCAGTGAATGAAAAGGTTTGCTCATCGTGACAAGGCTGCTTCCAGGCAAAGACATAATTCTCGATGAGGCCCTCTCCATCCTAATCCAGTGATTTTTAAATGGCTTGTTAATTAAAAAAAATAATGATTATATTACTCATCTACTTGTGTACAATCTGAATGTATGTCTTTAATTTTCGCCTAAACTTCTGGCAAAATGTTCCATTTTCCCCCTCACAGCTGGGCAAGTGACAAATGCAGGAAATTAACAAATTGCATTAGGAGCCTCTTTGGTTTCCTCAGCTCCTTTGCACTTTCCTTCAGCTGATGTCTTTAGGGGTAAGAAGCATTCTCCTGTGATCACAGCTGTGAAGCCAACTGCCTTTTAATTACCACACTGCAGAAATCATGTCTCCTCATGTCAATTTAGCACTTCTAATGAGTGGAGAGGTTGAAATCATATATATCCATGGGGGAGGGGCGTAGGTGTGCTTGAAGCTTGGGGGAAGGGGAACAGGATACAGCATTTCTATCCATTGAGTCCTCCCCGTAGAGGTGTAGAGCCACCTCCTCCAGGAGGCTTTTCCCTGCCATCTCTTACTTCTCCCAGCACTGTGTGTTCCACTTGGAAAAATCTAAATCTCAGGATATTAAGGCTACACAGAAAGCAATCATCTTGGGTTCAGTTTACCCTGTGAACCAATGCTGCCTATAACCCAGGATAGCAGAAGAATCCAGACATTCATGGGAGCATTAAGTGTGATAGGGTGAGAAAGAGATCAGTGGACAGGGAATCTGCCTTGTATGCAGCTCTCATGGGTCTGACCCTGACATTATATATGATCCCCCGAATCCAGACAAAAGTAAACCCTGAGCACTATCAGATGTGACCCAAACAAAACGAAATTAAGAACATTGGGGCTGGAGAGTAAGCATAGCGGTAAGGCATTTGCCTTGCAAGCAGCTGATCCAGAACTGATGGTGTTTTGAATCCCAGCATCCCATACCGTCCCCTGTGCCTTTCAGGAGTGATTTCTGAGTGCAGAGCCAGGAAGAACCCCTGTGCGCCACTGGGTGTGACTCAAAAACCAAAATCAAAATCAAAAACAAAACATTGGGGCCCGGGAGATAGCATGGAGGTAAGGCGTTTGCCTTTCACGCAAAGGGTCATCGGTTCGAATTCCGGTGCCCCATATGGTCCCCCGTGCCTGCCAGGAGCGATTTCTGAGCATGGAGCCAGGAGTAACCCCTGACAACTGCCGGGTGTGACCCAAAAACCAAAAAACAAAAACAAAAACAAAAAAAAGCAAAAAAAACATAAAAAAACAAAAAACAAAACATTGAACATACACACACACACACACACACACACACACACACATACACACACACACCAAGTTTTCAAGAACATGAAACTTCCTCATCCTAGCCTGCAGAGGACAAGGAAATAAGTATGAACAGTAACCAAGGAACATCCAGGCTCCTTCTGTCTCAGCTGATACCTCGGTATCTTCAATCTGTGCAGTGGGATAATCCAACCTGTCCTAACCCTCTAGGGCCTTCAGAAAAAGAACTTGGTTAGAAAACTGATTTGTCTCTTTCTGCTTCTTCTCTGCCCACCTGACTCCGACCAACAAGGAACCTCTCAGGACTCAGTGCCCCGTAAGATGGCCCCACTTGACCCACGTGGGGCCAATCGAGCCAGGCGATTGGGCACCTAGAGACGTTAATGGAACAGCAGCCAGTCGCTCATCCTCTTTCTGCCTCTTCTCTGCCGACCCAGCTCAGACCAACAAGGAACCTCTCAGGATCCCCACCCCCACCCAAAAAGTGCCTTGTAGCCCCTGAATTCCATTGCTGCACATTGTGGGAAGCAATCTAGAGCCAAAAAAAAAAAAGGAAATATTGTGTATTGCACTCTGGGGACTAGAGGGACAAAATACTTGTGCATGAGTTCTGAGAATTCTGTTTATGGGTGATTGTCCTTCCACTGTAACTTTACCCTGTTCTCTCTCTTTGCATCTTTGTTCTCATAATTAAAAATGAAAAAATTAAAAAAAAAGAAAACCGATTTGTGGAAGAAAAATTCATGAGGGACGTTCCTCAAGTCATAAGCACCCCCTCCCTGCATCCCTCTGTCTCCAGCTGACTTCCATTCCTCTCTCTCTCTCCTGCCAGCCTTCTATCTCCCAAAGCTCTGTCCAAAATTCTGTCCATTTCCCTGAGCAGATGGTTTCTGACCTCCACTCCTGCCCACCACCATCAGACAGGACCCCACTGCACAGTTTTCTCTCAAGAAGATTGGAAGATTGATGCTTCAGCTGTCATAGAATCAATGCTAAATGTGAGGGCTAGGAAGATAGTAGTGTGCTTGCCATGCCAAACCCAGGTTTGACTCCCCTACATCCCATATGGTCCCCCCAAGCACTTCCAGGAGTAATTTCTGAGTACAGAGCCAGGACAAACACCTGAACATAACTGTATATGATGTTCATATCAAAAGAAGAATCAATACTAAAGCATCAATAAAAAATTAATACATGAATGAATGCAAACAGAGCAAACTTGTTGAGTGGGGAGAGTTCCCCTGGTAAAACTAGGACCAGTGTGACTGTTAAGGGAGATTCACAGGATTCATAAGACAAAATAATATTTAATAATAAAGGGGTTTGTAAATATAAAAAATAAATAACTGAGTCAAAATGAAACAAATAAAAAAGGGGGGTTTGTTTCTTTCACTTTTTTTTTTGGAGTACCAGAGTTTGAACCCAAGGGAGCCTTCACACCAGTGAGGCATGTGCGCCAACAAAATCACAACAAGCCCTAACAATTCTGTCTTCAGAGTGCATCAAAACCTCATAGAATACTGAGATCCCATTACTGAAGGTATTCAATGATCATCTACTAGAGCTAATCAGGGGACTTCCAAACCACAGGGGAGAGACTGCTGTATTTCAAGTGCACTGCGGGAGGCACACAGAACAGTTTTAGGTGACTATCAGATTATTATTTTATGTCTTAATAGGTTTTATTTCTCTTTATTTACATTGTCTTCTTAGTGGCATTTAGATGAAAGGATGAATCACTTTAAAAGAAAATATTAAGTCACAATACAAGTGGTTTGCCTGAATCAAGATAGCAACATGCAAATGATAAGGTCTGGGACCATGTGGTGTCAGGAAATGAACCTGGGTTGGGTTCATTGCTAGGAAGGACAGTAACCACTGCACTATCTTCCAGCACCAGGAGATGCTTCTAAAATGTCATGATTTTTGTAATTCTATTTTGTAATTTTGGTTTTGTTTTATCTTAGAAATCATGACTAACAATACTGTTCGTGGTAGGGTTTTGTGCATACACTTTACCATCTACTTCCCTCCACCATTGCCTCACCATTGCCCCACCCCCATGTCCCCATTCTTGCACATTTCCACCTTGTTAAGCTTCCTACAGAAGCTCAGTTTCTGTTGCCTTTGGGCATTAGTTAATGTTTCATTATTCTGCCTATGAAATAATTCATTCTCTATCTGTCTCTTTCTGAATAACTTCACGCAGCATGATCCTCTCCAGTTCCATCCATGTAGCAGTAAATTGCATGTTTCGTTTTTTTTTCTTGTAGCCAAGTGGTATTCCATTATGTATATGTACCACAGTTTCTTTATCCAGTCATCTGTTCTGAGACACTTGGGCTGTTTCCAGATTTTGGCTATTGTGAGCAGCACTGCAAGGAACATGTAATTCTATTTTAAATCTACAAACCCAAGAGATAAACTTCTCATTTGATGATGAGAAAATGGAGATGGTGGAACTGGAGACAGCCGTGTTCAGAGGGTTTTTAAGCCAACCTACTCACAATGGGAATTATTCAGTCAGAGGTTCATTTAGTCGTAATCTTGTAAGAATATATGCCCCTCAGAAACAAGGCTCTCAGGCTCAAATCTCAATCATGGTCCATTAAACCAACTCATAATATAAATTGAAGCACTACTGGGTCAGCTAGACTCTAATGACCCACTAGAGAAAAGACCAAAAAAGAATATGAGTGGATGATGAAGGAACTGTACTTTGTGTTATTGTTATTGTTGTTGTTGTTGTTGTTATTGTTGTTGTTTTGTTTTGGAGTCACACCCGGTGACTCGGGGGTTACTCCAGGCTCTGCTCTCAGAAATTGCTCCTGACTTGAGGGACCATATGGGATGCCAGGGGAGCCAACCACGGTCCATCCTAGGTCAGCCGTGTGCAAGGCAAATGACCTACCACTGAGCAATTGCTCCAGCCCAAAGGGGGTGTACTTTTTATGTGTGAAACCCACCTATAAACTTGTTTTTAATCATGGCACTTAAATGATAATATTATAAAATTTTAAAAAAGAATGTGAATGGAGCCGGAGTAATAGAACAGTGAGTTACGGCATTTGCCTTGCATGCAGCCAACCCAGGTTCCATCCTCTCATCCCATATGGTCCTCTGAGCCTGCCAAAAGTGGTTTCTGTGAACAGAGCCAGAGCCAGGAGTAAGCTTTGAGTATCACCGGGTGTGGCCAAAAAAAACCAAAACAATAGCAACAACAACAACAAAATGAACACACACATACATACACACAAAATGAACTTCTCAAGTGAAAGAAACTCATTTGCTAGGAATCCAGAAATACCTATAGATGCAGAAAAGACCTAGGAGGTGCAGAATATTTTATAATATTGGCAACATACCTATTCTTGAAAGTATTCCTCCAATGTAATGGGAGGATTTCATCCTAAGTCTCTTTGTGGGGCAGTGCTGGGGACAGGGGCAGGACAAGGAGGTGACACTCCCTAACACTGAAGGCCCGGAGAAATGAATTAAATCAGCAAAGAGCATATGCTGATCAATTAGTTAGATCAGCAATAAGCGCAGGTGGGCGAAGGTGTATCACCAATGTCAATAATTTTACTGCTATCCTGGGTTTGTCCAGCTCCTCTGTTTTACACTCTAAGAATCAGGGCCAGTAAGGGATTTGTCCAGGCTCCAAGCAGGGCTGGATTATATTCACTTGCTGCCCTAAGTTGTCTGCCAGAATAAAAGCAGAAAGTGATGAGTTCAACTACTTTCAGATTGTGCCCATGCACATGGTTCCCTGTGGTGCCCACCAGAGTGCACAGTCAGCCTAACTCTCCACCTGTGCAATTAACATCACAATTAACTTTTGATAGTCAGGATTGCCCATAGAATGCGCACAAAGACCACTGGGGCTCAAGAAGTCTAGGAACTTCACCAGTGATTCTCATCCAACCTGGATATAGGTTCAGTGCAAAGACCTGGGGGATATGGTACTGCTGGAGCTCGTAGTATCAGAGATATCCAGGACACCCTGGCAATGCTGATATCTGGCGATGCTCAGGAACCATGCGGTGCCAGAATGAACTAGGTTGAGCACATGTTGACTAAATGTCCTGACTGCTGCACTATTTTTCTGGCCTCAGGAGATGGCTTCTTCAGTTCAGCTCTAAAAAGTCATGATTTTGAAATTCTATTTTAAATTAAGGGAGATGATCTTCTTGTTCAATGAGAAGATGAAAACAGTGGGACTGGAGAGAGACAGCATTGCCCAAAGGGTTTGTAAGCCAACCTCTTTCATAACGGGAATTATTTATTTGTTTTTTTTTGTTTTTTGTTTTGTTTTTGGGCCATACCCAGCAGTGCTCAGGAGTTACTCCTGGCTGTCTGCTCAGAAATAGCTCCTGGCAGGCACGGAGGACCATATGGGACACCGGGATTCGAACCAACCACCTTTGGTCCTGGATCGGCTGCTTGCAAGGCAAATGCCGCTGTGCTATCTCTCCAGGCCCATAATGGGAATTATTTAAACTGATTGTTTTATGTCTCCATTTAGAGATTAGACTTTTACTTTCTGCTCTTTCTAATCAAGTTATTTCATTCGTTTTCTCATTCATTTAACAAAAATTTATTTTCTAGAAAAATTCTAGATGCATTTTCCCTTTGAGTCAGAAACCTCACTTCTAGCAATTAACCTTCAATTCATACTGGCATTTATATGACCAGTGGCCAAAGATATACCAACAAACAGAAAACAATTCAAATGTCTGGCAGTAGGGAACTTGTTGGACAATTCTTAGCATGTCCCCTCAATGAAGCACTGTATAGCTGTAAGAGAAGAAATGTCTTCACGGTGATAAATGTGCTCTCAGGACATAAAATTGACTTAGGCAAGATAGAGAGCAACATTGGAAGTCAGCTTTCCTTTTGGTGAGGAGAATGTCCGGTCCACATCTATTGATCCTCAGGGGCTATTTCTGGCTCTGTGTTCAGGAGTGATCCCTGACAGAGGTCAGGGAGCTATATGATGTAGCATGAAATGCATGGAGCCATCTGCATGTTGGGCATATATCACTTAACCAGAGTGCTATATCAACTGTTCTGTTTCATTTTTTTTCGGATAAAATAAGAAGCATGGGGCCGAAAGGATGGCACAAGTGGTAGAGCTTTTGCCTTGCACATGGCTGACCTAGAATGGACCACGGTTTGATCCCCCAGCACCACATATGGTCCTCTAAGCCAGAAGCGATTTCTGAGCGCATAGCCAAGAGTGTCACTGGGTGTGATCCAAAATGAAAAAATAAATAAATAAATAAGAAGCACATACACAATCCTTCTCTTGCTTATTTTCAAGAAGAAGCACTAGAAGTCTAAACAAAAAAATAAGAAAATGGTTATCTAGGTGTCAGAGAGATAGTAGGGCACTTGCTTTGCACATGGTCAACTTGGGCTCAATCCTTGGCACCCCATACAGTCTGCTGAGCTCACCGGGAGAAATTCCTGAGAGCAGAAACAGAAGTAACCTCTGAGCACCATCAGATATTGCCCACAAACAAACAAAGGTTATCCATAGACGTGCTATAGAAGAGGACAGAAGAAAACTGGATCATCCAAAGAATTCTTGATTTGTCTTGCAGAGCAGGCACTTTGGCGATAGTGAAGATGTGGTAATCTTGTACATCAATACCATAAATGTTACATTACAATTGGCATTGTGTTTCCTAAGCTACAATAAAATACTGTTTAAAATATGTTAAAAATTTAAATTAACGAAGATAATATCTCAATCCCTAAAAACTGAAAAGAGACAAGAAAACCACAAGCTGTAAAATGGAATCAGGAAAAGCCTGAAAAAGTCTGAACAGGGGCCAGAGCGATGGCGGAGTGATAGGGCATTTGCCTTGCACACAGCTAATCCAGGATGGACCATAGTTTGATCCCCCGGTGTCCCATATGGTCCCCCAAGTCAGGAGTGATTTCTGAGTGCATAGCCAGGAGTAACCCTTGAGCATCATCAGGTATAGCCCCCCCCCAAAAAATTCTGAAGAGTGATTTCTGGGTACTTTTATACTATCTATTCATATATATATATATTCATATATACATATAGATGTGCTTAAACATATATCTATATCATGCAAATATATATTGTTTTTGAATATTTGAGATACTTTATTTCTATAAAGTTCCTACTGCATTTTCTAAGAATGACATTCCTTGATAGTCACTGCAGTGTCATTATCACACAGGAAAAGGAATAGTAATTTGATATCACCTCATGGAGATAGCCCACAGATTTACACAATTCAAAAAATGCTTTATTTTTACAATTGAGAATCCAATCAATATCCATGCTCTGTATCTTGGCTGTTTTATTTTATATGTTCCTTTCATTCACAACAATCTCCTAGATTTCTGATAACTTTTTTTTGAAAATTTTGACTTGAAAATATTCGTATTTTTTTTATTATCGCCTTGAAACCAGATTCAATTTTAAACATTTTGATTTAAAACATTAACTATTGTATTTTCTAGCTCATCCCATTTGAAAAAATATCTAGACTCGTGAATTCCAGTACCAATGAGCAGGTCTAGCACCAATTCTGCTTTCTAAGTATGATTCCTGACCAGGAGTCAGGCATTCTTGGAGACACAGCTGATTTCAAGTCAAGAACAGGCTAAAGAGTAATTACATAAACTCATTAATGGCAGAGAGAGGAGTAAGGAAAAGTAAGGGGTGGCAGAAGGGAAAGTAAGGGTCAAAAATGGAGTCATCTATGGAAAAGAATAGCAACTTAAATGTAGAAGGAAGAACAGAATTTAAAATGGATATTTTGTGAGCCTATTCAAAGAGCAACTCAGACAAGGGTCTGTTTTATAGAGGATTTCGTTACCATTAGGTGAAGGATGACAGTGAAACAAGATCTTCACACGGTCTCAACAACCTACCGATGAGTGACACGATAATTACTAATGAGGTATCTTAAAAATCAACATTCAAGATACCACCTGAACCAAGGAAAATAATTTAGTAGCATTATTAATATTCTCAAGGTGGGTCTCTACCTCAACACACTGGCAGGGACAAGTCATAAACTAGAACTTTGTACACCTTTTCCACTGGCATCTCCCTCTTGCCCAAGAAATGTCTATAGAGTGATGCTGCCAGATGCAACTCTGATTCATGGTGCGGATGATTTTTTGATTAATTTCTGGTCCTCTTGTGTATTCAAAAACCTTTTAGTATTGCCAAAATTTTTGTGGTTCCCCCACCACGTGAGGATTTCAGCCACACTTTAAAAAGCAAGGGTATGCACAGTGTGATATTCTTACAAACTCACTTAGCCAAAATCATATCAGATCAATCAGAAAGCTAGATTTGGGATATATGCCACGTTTTATAAAAAATATTTTTCTTTGTACTTAAAAAATAAACAATAATTAGTGCCCTGAAAGTGCCTCCCACCTATCCCCAAAGAGTAGGAGGAACTTTCTAGATCAAAGCACATGGCAACAAATACAATGCATAATATCTAATTGGTATCCCAGTCCCTGTCCCCACCCTCGCACTCCAAATATCTGAGAAAAGGAACATTCTGGGGACAAGTGGAGAAATCTATCACTTCATTTCTTAGACTTGATCATGCTATGGTGATGTAGAGACCGTCACTCTCCTTAGGAGTTCCAGGAGGCCATATTGTGAACTAGTGTCAGGTGCTTCAGCAAATAAATATGTTTGGGGGTGATTGGGCAGCAGAAAGTGGGGTGGATGGAATAGAGAGAGAGAGAAGCAAATACATGAGTGTGAGGTACTTCTTCCCACAATGCCCTAAACTTTCTATTGAACTGTTATTCTCACCTGGATGGTCAGATCCACCCATACTGAAAGGGGTCTGCAGTTTGGAATAAAGAATAAAAGGTGCTGGCTGGGGGTAGGGGAGAGAAGTAAGGAAGCATGGAGAGCAGCTAAAAGGAAACAGAAAGAGAGAGAGCTCTTGAGAGAAAGATGAGTTAGGCAGACCTGGTGCAGAGTCTGCATATGGTGTATATAGTCATGGAATAAACCGAGCTGACTCCAATGAAACACAAACTGACTACTTGTGAGTATTTCTCTGTCTCTACTACTCTGAGTCTTCAGACCCGTCCACTGAAGGGGCTAAAGCTGCCATGCCAGGCCAGGCCAAGAAAGGCCTCACCCAGACACGTGGGCAATAGACTCTATATTTTGTTTTAAAACAACACATGAGAAGTTAGCAAGTAGTAAACTATGTATACGGAACCTGACATTTATTAATCTTTTTTTTTGCATCTTTGTGCTGGTTTGAAAATGTTCAAAACAGGGCCTGGGCATTGGCTCAGATGACTCGAATACAGGCTTTGCATAGAGGAGCCCTGTGTTCCAATTCCTACAACATATGGTCCCTTCTAGGACCTCTAGGATCAGCAACTGAGCAGCTACCAAGAGCAGCCCCTAAGCAGTGATAAGTATGAAGTATGACCCCACCAAAAGTTTTTTTTTTGGGGGGGCACACCCGGCAGTACTCAGGGGTTACTCCTGACTCCATGCTCAGAAATTGCTCCTGGCAGGCACGGGGGACCATATGGGGCACCGGGATTCGAACCGATGACCTTTTGCATGAAAGGCAAATGCCTTACCTCCATGCTATCTCCCGGGCCCCACCAAAAATTTTTAAAGAAAAAAAATTGGGAGCATTTAAAGGAAAAGTTAAAATGTAACTTAAGCAGAAAATATACTCTGTGTTAAATAAATATGGGCAACTATTTAGAACATGACCCATGGAACCTATTTTTAAAAATCCATGAACGACTACAACTGTGGACATTTAAGGAGAGACTGAGAGAGAAATCCCCCTCCAAAACCAAGCTCAGGTCAGGTTCCTGTAAGTTCTTCTGGTCTCAGGTTCTGTGCTGAACTCCAAGAGACTCTACTCTGGCTTTAAGAGAGGAGAGACTATCTTGTCAGCAACCACCACAGACCAGCTAGATGCCATCTGATTCTGAATGTAAAACACTGTGGTGAAACAGAGATGGACCAGGGAAGCCAGTGGAGGTACGGACAGGTGGGCAAGACTTCTTGAAGAAGTGTTTGGGAATGTAGAAAGGTCCCTTGGTGCCAGTATCTGCTGCTGGGCTGAGCCTGTTGTGTTTTTCCACACCAAGGGTCTGTGCATTCCTCACTTCTCCAGTAGGCCTGACTCTCAGAGGTTCCCTGGTCCACACTAAAGCAGCACACAATCTTGCAAGAATCTGAGAAAAAACTGCTCCCTTGACACCTGACCATAATGTTTTAAGAGGCACTAAGCTGGTGCATTTCAACTATTCCCCTCTGTGCTCTTTTCAACGTTGTTTACTTCTTCTACTCCACTATATTATTGGTCGGCCATCTAGTCTTATGCCCAAAGTCCCTCCTCTCCATTTATAAAGTTTCCCCTTGGGATCTCCTGGGAACCCACTAGAGGGATGAGAAATGCTGCTTTAACATACAATTGCTTTCATCAAGTTGGCCAGACCTGTCAAAGTCTCCATTCCTACCTCTTTAAAATAATAAAGCATTGAATCTTCTTAGTAAACCGACAGGAAGCAAGAGCCTTCTGTATAATTCAAACCTAAAGTAGGTTTGCTCTATTAAAAAAAAATCCACCCATTCATTATCAAACCACCCAGAGTAGAACTCTAAGTACTACAGGTTCAAAATATTCAGCCTCCTTATTGATTTTCACCAGTTCCACGCCATCTCTTTCCTGAGTTCAAAGGGATCATTTATTTTTTATACCCAACAAGTTACAGGATGAGTAGTAAGTTCAAAGGTGGTAGTGTGTGTGTGTGTGTGTGTGTGTGTGTGAGTGTGTGTGTATGTGAGAGAGAAAGAAAGAGAGAGAGAGAACAAGAAAGAGAGATATGAGAAATAAGTTCAAAAGTGGTAGTATGTGTGTATAAAAGATTTTGAGATACTGGGGGGTTATAGAAAATAGGCCAGACTAAGAATAAGACACTCATGGGGCCTGGGGTACAAGAAGCTCCGCTCTGATGTCTGGAGAAGACACTGTTGATAAGGAACTAGGCCTTCCACATATCCTGAGAATCCTTCCAACAAGCATTCAGGAACCTCTATGCAGAGATCTACTTGTAGGGGAAGCAGAGCAAATCTGTCCTCTTTGCTACTTATTTTCTTCATCTATACTCCAGCCTGTCAGCTCTCACCTCCTCCAGGAATACCAAGAAGACAGGATGGCTGTAGAACATTTTTTTTGCCAAAGCTGACTGAGTAGCTCAACTTCATAAATCTCTAGTAGCTCATGAACCATTCGAAATTTAAAAATCGTTGCTGAGGATAACACTTTGTTTCTTCATCTAAAAACCTAATATTCTAAAATGGAAATGTACTCCTGTGGCTTGTGTGTTAAGCAATAGCCACTTTCGAGACTGGCAGGAGATGTCTGCCGTCCCCCATGTGAGAGACTGTGGTGGAGATCCTATGACAGGCAATCTGTGCCTCAGTTTCCTCTTCTGTGAACTGAGAAGAGTAAGTATCTAGCTCCCTGGTGGGTGTGTGGAGGAGGCTGGGTACCAGCTTGTGTAAATGCAGGCTGGTGACCATGGATGCAGGAAACAGAACCCATATCCCAGTGAGACATCCTGATTTTCCAGCAACATGTCCATTCTGGGCCCTGTGCAGGGTCCTTGGGTTCTGTGATAGCTCAGGGGGGCAAAGATGGGTTCCAAAGTTGCTCCCAGCATAACAAGTTAATGCAGAAAGATTCCTCAAGAATTTCATGTCTTAAGATATGGCAGAACCAAACTGAGAGGAGTTGGAAGTGGAGGGAATATCAGGTAGGCTTCCTGAGGAGGGAATACTGGAACTAACACCAGAACTCATTGCAACTGACTGGGCAAAGGGAATGAGCAGGGCATTTAGAGGTACCCCAGAGCCATGGGGAGCAGGATCTGTCCCTTAGCACCAGGGGAACAGATGTGAGGTAGCACCATAGGGCAGTACAGAAAAGGAAGATAGATCAGAGCACGATTGGGGAGAGCTCAACCTGGGTCCCATCCCCAGCATGCTATGGTCCTCTAGCACTACTGGGAGTGAACCCTGAGTACCAAGTCAGGAGTAGCTGCTGCTCAGAATGTAGCAGCTATCATGGTGTTAGTACCTGAACAGATGCATTAACCTCACCCAGTCTCTGTTTCCCCATATGTACAAGTGGACTCTCCTTGACAAATGAAATGAGTATGGTGTGTCCATGCTGTGTGACCAAAGCCCCCACCTTTGTCTCTGAGCTCCTGGAACAAACAGCTCACCCCATACCAAGGGCCCATCTGCTTGCTGGGCATTGCCAGTCTGATGGGAAAGAGCAGAGGAAGTAGCTGGTAATGTGCATAGACAGAGGCAGCAGGGCCAGTGGTAGAAGTTGGCGGCACTGGACTGTTGACCCAGGCCCCTCTGCTCCTGATAGGCTCCCTCTGTGAGCTTCTAGCTCCTCTGGGGTTGGGGTATTGTCTGAAAGAGATCTCCAGGTCAGTGTAGCAGGCTGAGGCTTAAATAAGGCCTATTTTCTCTGTACTCACTCTCGAACACCAGCTCTGGGATACCCATTAGAGAGGGGAGGGATGCCCAGAGTTGGCAAGAACACTCCTAGCGCCTCACTTTATCTCAGACACTACCAACATATACTCTTGAATGGACACAGAGGTGTTTCCCAATAGCAAAAACAGAGTTTGGACATTTATTGTAAAGTGTACCCCCTCTTCTCTGTGGACAGAACCAGTTTCCAAACCAAAGGCATTATGGAGCAGAGGCAATTTTCAAGCAACAAGGACCACGGAGAACTCATTTAATTCATATGTGGATGGGGCTGAATAGAGAGGTAAAAAAACTCACTTCCATGTAGCCAACTCAGCTTCCATACCAGCACCCACTAAGATCTTGTAAGCCCCAACAGAAATGATCTCTGAGCATAGTCAGGTGTGAGCCCAAAACCAAAATTAAATTAAATTAAATTCATACTCAGGGCAACTCAGTTTAATTCAACTCAGTTTTTTTTTTTTTTTTTGGTTTTTGGGCCACACCCAGTGACGCTCAGGGGTTACTCCTGGCTCTGTGCTCAGAAGTCGCTCCTGGCTTGGGGGACTATATGGGAAAGTGGGGAATCGAGCCTCGGTCCGTCCTAGATTAGCACAGGCAAGGCACGCACCTTACCTCCAGCGCCACCGCCCGACCCCTCAACTCAGTTTCAACTCTAGTTGAAGCTGATCATGTGCTTCCTGCCATGCTCCTGGAAAAAAAATGGTTGGCTCTGTGGCACCATAGCTGAAACCTCCCTAGGTTTCCTAAGGAGAACTGTCCAGATTGAGCATGTACTAAAACTAGAGTAAGAGCTAGTTCCCCAAGTGAGTCCAGAACCAGCCAACTCTGCGAGTGCTCTCCTGCTTCAGAATCCAGCAAGAGGGACCCAGGGCCTGTGCTCCTGAGGCCTTTCCCTAGCAGAACACGGGACTGTGCCTCTGGCTTTCCTCACTGAGAAGGAAATTCCATGCACATGGATACCTTTCTTAGGGTTCT
Organism: Crocidura indochinensis; assembly: GCA_004027635.1. NCBI lineage: Eukaryota > Metazoa > Chordata > Mammalia > Eulipotyphla > Soricidae > Crocidura > Crocidura indochinensis. The sequence goes on along the minus strand of PVKC010014662.1, from coordinate 6,127 downwards.
GGCTAGAGTGGTGGTTTGCACCTTCACTAAACAATCCCACAACCAACAGCTATGGTAGTTGGCGTAAGGCTTCACTAAGACTCGGTCTGGTTGTTTTATGCCATGCTGGCCCCCATATCAGTGTTAATTTTCATCCTACCATATTCTGTTGAACACAGGAAGTAATGAAAGAAAAATAATTGATGATGCTCAGGAAATCTGGGGGTTCCGTTGGTGATTCTTGGCCAACTGGACTGACAATTCAATGTCCAGCCTGGGGATGCAATGCTGTTGGATCCTGAAGTACCACAAAAAATGGAACCTCAAATGTGCTCAGGACCTTCAGGGCTGCACATGGAGATATCTGGGAAACTGTGGAGTGCCAGAGATGGAGCCACCACTGGCCCCATGAAAGCCATTGTGATCTAATCCTGTATTATCTCTCTGGCCTCAAGAAAAAAAAAATACCCAAGGGTCTGAATGATAGGAAAGATCCCTGAGCACAGAGTCAGAAGTAAGCCCTGAGCACCGCAAGGTGTGATGGTCCCCCAAAAAATACCAAGAAAAAAAATCTATTTTAATTGCCTTCTGTATTAAAACAAACCCCCACAACATAAGCAATTATAAAACAACCACACATAAAAAAAATAAAAGAATTAGCTTCCCAGAGTTCTGCCTTAGAGATGCTGATGGGCGTGGGCAGGAACTTGAAATTTTACTAATCTGCCCTCTGCCCACGCTGCCAGATGAGTCCATCAGTTCTCAAAGGGAATTCTCCAGGTCCCCTCTTAGTTTCATGCACTGCCAAATGCATCTGATCTGGGGTCACTGGCACCTACAGACACCCGTCCACCAACCCGTGTAGGCATCTCCTACAGGGTGCAAACTTCACCCCAAGATCCAAGCACCCCTACCCCAGAGTCTGGTCTGCACAGCAACTGGCCATGAAGCTCCCCTGCCCACAGTTCTTGCACCATACATTTCTGGATAGTCCTTCCACTGTCCCAATCCTCCAGAAGCAAGTGACTTCCAGATTCCTTACCAGTCCCTTCCAATTCAACCTCAGTGTTGGGCATACTTATTCACAGTCTCTGCTGTGCTGTAAGTAGCACGAGTGGTTCATTTATTTAGGATGAATTATTTACAGCCTGCCTACTTCTAGAAAGGGGCCGAGGTGGCCAGCGGCGTGAGGTGCATAAACAAGGAGGTTGCAGGAGATGCAGGCTGGGAACGGACACCACGTTTCATACTGGGGTCATAAATTAAAAATGGAGGTCAGAACCTCAAATCAAATCTTTTGCCAGCTAGAGAAAATATATAAGAGGTTGAGTCCTGGATAGGAAAAGGCAGAGATGGGCCATGTTCCTGGTCTCCCTACACCCTTTTCAGTCTCAGCATCTGTAAAAATACAACCAGGGAAATGCATGTATCCATCAGACAAGTGCCAGGGTGATTTGGTTTTTCCTGCAGCACTCTTGTTTCAGTTTCACTGTTCTGACTCACCTTCATGGTCTGTGCTAGTTCACTTCATCAACAGAACTTAAAATATAGAGACATAAATCTTTCAGCAGTGTGTCAGCTAGCAAGATCATCAGTAATGGTATTATTGACCTTAGTACGTCAGAGGCTCCTGGTGAGCCCAGTCTTCCATCTTGTCTGATGTGTTCCGTGGCCCCAGAGGGAGGGCAAAGTGAATCAACCCATTTCACAGATGGGCCAGTGAAGATCCAAGGAACTGCCTGCAGTCAGAGCCCCGTGTGTCAGCAAGAGATCAAGGTGAGTCACTGTCACCTAGGGAGGATGTCTCTGTACTCCAGGCCTCTCTGCATCCACCTGCCTTTCTGCCTTGTCATCTTTCCCTGGAGTGGTAGCGCTTGGCAGTGGAACTTGCAAGACCCTGACCTTGTCAAGGAAAGGAACAAATAAAGAAATGTGGGCCTGAACCAGGGAACAGATGAAGATGTGAAAACCTTTCAGTGAGAAGTCCTTCCCCAGAGGAATCATTGGTACCTACAGGTTCTCTTTTTGGGCACCTATGTCCTCCTATCATTTATATCAGAACCAAGAGTAACCCCTCAACCAGCCTTCTGCACCCAGGCCAGTCCACTCTCAGGGCTAGCTCTCCAGCTCCTTGGAGGCACCAGGAAAGCCCATCCATACTCTGCTGTCCTTGGGCAGTCACCCGCCCCCTCCATTTGGCCCACAGAGCCTGCCTTAATACCACTACTCCTCCTTCCCCTACTTTTTTTTTTTAATGAATCCAGAAGGTGGAAGCATCTCATAGATTATTAATGTGCTAAATAGCTTCCCTAGAGACCAGTGCCAAGAAATGGCTCTGAACCGCCCCGGATTACTGGCCTCAATTTTTCTTCGAGAGCAACAGCAAGGTTGCACTTCCCACCCCTGCCCCTACCCTCCTAGTGCTCTGGTCCATAGTCTCCATCCCCACACCCAGTGTGCTCAGCGCTGGCACATTCTGGCCACATGCACAGAAGTCTGTGGGGACCAAGTGACAGATGTTGGGTGTCCTTGGCTAGTTTGGCTAGGGAGCCCCATGGAGCCCCATGCAACCCTGACATCCACATCCCATTGCTTGTAAACAACCTTTGTTGTCAAGGCCACACCAAGGCTTGTTTTCCAGCTCTCATGGCAGCTTTCCTCGGTCTGCTCCTCGCTGAGGACTCCATGTCATCAAAACAGCAGCTGCTGCTGCCTCGTCATCTGCAAAAGTGCTCTCACTTAAAAACGGAAGTGCCGGCTTTGAGTTTCAGAACTGCAAGAGCGTGGAAGAGAGAGCTGAGGTCCCACTTTGTTTAAGAAAAATTGGGACAGGAGGAGGCTGAGTGACATCAAGCACGCTGAATGTGTCCCAGAGCACCAGGGTCTATTATGAGACCCACTTCAGGCCTGTTTCCTTCCAATTCAGTGTATTGAGGAGATGGGACCTTGGAGGGTCCAGACCTACCCTCTCCTGCTTTCCTCAGAATCAGTCTCAAGTCTCACCACCCACAGTTCAGTAAGAAGCACTGCCTTTCCTGATGTCTCAGATTCCTCACTGTTGCAACAAGAAAATACTTTGAGAAATTCAAGTTGGAAAATACAAGTTCAGTTCCCATGAAGCAGGTTCCATGAAGACATCTAAGGACAGGCTAGAACAGAGGACGCCAGACTTATCTGGCCTAATGCCCTCTGTTTAAATAAATCACTCAGAGCCCCCACCTGATCCCCAGCAATTAGTCCTCCTTTGCAACTAAGGCTACCTCAGTCTCTTGGATTGTTCCAGTGCCCTCTAGGAGGTGATGTTGGCCACAGTCCAGCCTCAAGGACACCAAACCAAAAAGAGGAAAGGACTTGCTCAGGATAGTGATAGGTTTCTTTTAACTTACTAGGGGCCTTTTACAGAATATTTGGGGGTTCACTCGTAGGGGTACTCAGCTTACTGGACCAGGTGGTTCAATGTTCTGGTCTTGGAGTATTGGGCACCACCAGGACCCTATCAGGTAGTAATGGGGAATCAGGGGGGTATGAGACACCAGAGATTGAACTCAACTGCCTTGAACATGCCAGGCAAGTCACCCCTGGCTCCTGAGCAATCTCCCTGGACCCTGACTGGTTGGGTCAAAAGCAAGCATGACTTCAACTTTTCAAAAATCCAGGCCTAACTATGTTAGAATGCAGCTGCCAGTGCAAGTTCCTGATACACAGTCCTACTCACCCCCCATGTGCTGGCAGGACTTGTCAAGAGACAAGCCAGCAATACACTTCCTATATTCCTGGGGAGGTCCCGAAGGTGCAGACAGACAACCCAAGAGATTATAGCAGGGGCTGGGGAAATTCAGCATCAGAGTCCAGTCAACTCTAAACCCTGGCCCAGGGCAGCTCCAAGGAAGGGTTTTGAGGACAAGGGAGCACAAGGGGAAAATGAGGGGCTACATAGAGAAAGAGGGCACAAGCCAAACCTAGTAAAATTAAAGGACAGCCTCTTGCCACACCAGGCACTGGGCTATTTGCCTGTATCACCTATTAGATTCTACACCCTATATAGGTTCTCCGGGTAGGCTGATACCTTCCCATCAGCAGGTTTGCAGGGGGCTGGACCACCAGACAATCTCTGAATACAGGTTATGCTGGCTACTCACAGGGAATCCAGAACCTTCTCCTTACACACATGCCAGATTATCAGCTACCTCCTGCATGCAGTTTTCTGAATACTCCCAGGGGCCTAGTCTCTCATTCCCCGCAGCGCCCAGTGTGTTTCGGGTCTGCACAAGCTTACTCCCTGCTGCTTAGGACTCAATATGTTCCTAGTGTCTCCCAAGCTTCCCCCAGGAGGTCTCCTAGCAGGAGGTAGCCAGAGCTGAGTTCCCCACTGTGGGCAGGGACAGGAAGATGGGCGAGGGGCCAGTCCAATGCCGCTGAGGGGCCCCTTTAGCCTCTCAAAGTCCAGCTGGGGGTGCACAGGCACTGCTGACTCGATGACACAGAACATGGACCATATTAGTCTCTTCTTGCAGCAACCACAAAGCAAGAACCCCAGTAAAAGGCAAAAGTTAAAATTAACCGACTTCAGCACAGGGTGAATTGTCACCCCTCTGTTGCATGAAGCCCTATTTCTGTAGCATCAGGAAACAGAAACAACTGATTACACATTCCAGGCCAGCTCTGTCCAGCAAGCATTGTTCCCCCAAAGGGCAGTCAGAGCTCCTTTTCAATTATACAAATTACATGCATTTTCCCATTTGCAGAACTCCGCTGCGGAGTCCAGTTTTGAATAAGTTAAGGGAGTCATCACATCCCTTGGGCGTCTGCACAGCCACCCAGTTCTATCTATTCATGCCAGCCTAGCACGCCCCACTGAGGAGGGGCTGGGAGCCCCGGGGTTCATAACAAATGGAACAGCAGTGCCCCCCCTCCCCCGAAATGGGGTGGGAGAGGAATGGGGAGATAAATGGAGCTACTGAACTGTCTCCTCTGCGGGATCCAGATTTGGTTACAAATCTCCACTGCCTCTCAACTCCCAACTCCAATGCTTTCTTCTCCAAGTTGGAAGAAGTCAGCTGGGCTCATCCCAGTTTCTGTGTCCCCAATGCCAGGCACCAGCCCCTTCCCAGCCCCTGGCATTTCCCCTCTGGGCCCAGCTGGAGCCTGAATCAAACCCAAGATGTGGTGGCAGAGGCCTCAGGCAAATATGGAGGTGCATGGAATCACCCCAAGAGGTTTCCAACAGGGAACAGTAATTCACATGAGGTGGAAAACAAGAGCAAATGTTTCTAACCCCCACCATGGCCCAGTCTGCTGGCCAAGTCCATAAAACTTCTGTGGAGGCTTTCAGGCTCCCCACCTTTTCCCATCACTGAATTCAGCATTCACTGAGGACCTACAATGCCCTGCATGAGGGATATGTCCCTAACCCCAGCCCCAAGAGGAGAGACTGTTTGGAAAGAAACAATTTGTTTTCAGAGCTAAGGTTGTCAGGCACAGAAGAAAAGGAACCAGAGAAGGCCTCCTAGAGGAAGTGGTGCCTACCCAGGGTTTTGAAGGATGCATAGGAGTTCTGCAGAACAGAACATGGACTCAACATCAAGTTTCCCTGGCTGGACAACCCAAACTCCTGATTTCCTCTTTGATGTTAAGCATCTGTGGTAGCTCATGAAAGCACCAAAGGGAGAGTAAATGATCATGCAAGGAGTCTATAGTTAATCCCATGACAGTATACTTCAGGGGTGGAGAAACCCTGTATCTCCTAGGCCAAGGGAATTCCATCTACAATATCCCCAATAGTTACTGTGCCTATGCAGGGGGAAAAAGAAAAGGGGAAAAAAAGCACAGAACAATCATTTTTCCACATATTTATTTATCAATTGATCGATTTTTTTGACGTCTTTATTTTGGTGTAGAGATTGAAGTTGATGTCTTTAATATTATTTTATTTTATTTTATCTTATCTTTCTCTTTCTTTTTGCACTCTAGCATGATTTGATTTCAGAACCGAGACTATTGAGTGGTGCCTGTCTTTATTGCTGTAGTGCTCATTGGATATTTAATTTGATATTTCTTTCTGTATTGTTGTGGTGTTTCAATTACCTTTTTCACATCCTCTCTCAAACTAAGGTTGAAAGCCTCTAGAAGGACTCTGCCCATTTTCAGC
>PVKC010014661.1:0-22109 GCA_004027635.1 Crocidura indochinensis | reverse complement strand
ATTAAGAAAAATAAAATAGAACCCATGAACAATTACTTTGTCACTCAAGTCCCCAGATTGTAATACATATTTCTTAGCAGCACATCAGGCAATCTAAAGCCATAAAACTTATGTAACTCCTTAAATATTGAAGGCAAAATACTTTTTTACATTTCCATGCACATGCATATTAGTTTAAGTTAACCTCTAAAGTGGGTGTTTCTTTTTAAGGATAAGAGTCAAAGGAGCACAGTAAAAACAGTGTTAGAGTGGCAATAATTGTTTGCATAGGCCCACCAAAATATGGGGGGCATGGAAAGGAAAAACCTTGGCCTTAATATAAGAAGTCCCTATCCCCTGAAGTTTCCTGGCATACTACTGCAATAATTTTTTTTTTTGGTTTTTGGGCCACATCCAATGACGCTCAGGGGTTACTCCTGACTATGCACTCAGTAGTCGCTCCTGGCTTGGGGGACCATATGGGAAACCAGGGGATCAAACCACGGTCGGTCCTCCAGCGCCACTGCCCAGCCCCTTTTCTTTGTTTTCCTTTTGCGTAATAACTCTTATCAAAATGATAAACTTGGCCCCCTTGCAAACTTGAAACCTTGGGTCTATTGACTTTGCTCCTCTTGAATATCTGTGGTGTTTCTTTTTTTGTAAACAATTAATTGATCCTTGAAACTGTTCCATTTTCTAGTTCTTGGTATTTCACAAATGATCGTTTCACTCAAATGTAATGTATTACAGTATATAAACAATTGTGTCTTCAAATGAGTTAAATACGTTAGTCTTATTTGCATTACATGTGGTTAAAAAAATGGAAAGAGAAAGTAAGGTGAGAGAGAATTTAGACTAGAGAAATGATGTGTGTTCAGGGAAGAAAGCCTCTCATTGTGAAGGAAGAGGCATTTGGGATAAACAAAGAGAATTAAACTAAAGAAATGATCTTTCCTCTGAGATGGAACCTACAAAGAGCTGGAAAAGGAAAAGCAGAAAATTCCAGATGGTAAGTCAAACAGTCATAAAAGCCAAAGGTAACCAAAGAGAGGTCTCAGTGGGCTGAGTGCATGCTATGCATGCAAGAGACCCAGATTTAGTCTCTGGCATGACATGGTTCCCCCATGTTGCTCTTTCAGTAGCTATTTCGCTGAGTATGCATCTCTTAAAAACCAATTTATTGGTATTGCTCACAACTTCACCTATCTCTCTTGCTTGTCTCTGTCTTTCTTTACTTGTTTCTTTCCACTCTGGAGAAGCCTGTGCTCTCTCTCAAAGATGAACTTCCCTCCCCTCAAATCTCTCTAAATTCCTAGTTTCAATAAAATACCTTGTTTCATTTTATATAGAGATATATAAATATACCTTCATGCTCTCACAGGAAATTGTAAAAGCCACAAAACACTGCAATGTGTGTGTTTTTGTGTTCTAATTATGTCGACAGCATTATATTGTACAGTGGTTAATCAGTGAACAGTTAATAGATAAATTGAGTTTGAATCTAAAGGAAAATTCAGTAGTTTTATGACTTTGTACAAGTTATTAAACACTTGAAACTTCAATATCCTCTTCTCTAAATTGATATAATAGCTTATAAGATTGTTGCCAAGAAAAGGTGGCCTACTTCAAAGTACTTAAGACACTTCTTAGAACAGCATATGTTCTCAATAATGTCAGCTATTACTATTACCATTATCATAATGATACCATAACAGAAATATCAGCAATTTTGACAGTATATTTACTTTTAAACCTTTTTTATAATCTGACTGATTTAGTTTTTTAATATTAAATGTGTTTATATTAAAAATTAGCAACGTCAAGACTGAGAGATAGTATAAAAGATATTGATGTTAGCCTTGCAAATGACCAGCCCAGGTTCAATCCCTTGCATGCCATATGGTCCCTCATTCTGCAGGAGGGTCTTTTGAGTCAGAGCCTATAAGCACTGCTGAGCATTGTTGGGTGATGCCCAAAATTAAAATTTAAAAAGTCAGTTTCTAATGCAAAATGGACTTAGCTACCATACGTGTTAAAGGACAATAAGGGGTAATCTTGAAAGTTCTTTATTTAATAAGAATAAGGACAGTTGACTTGGGGAAATTACAAGGCAGTTATCAACCAAGAATACGACTATTTTGAATGTGAGCTTATTTGGAGGTAAGGTCACTGAAAATGTAGTTGGTGAAGTTGTGATGAGGTTATTCTGGAATCGTTTGGGTTCTTAATCTAATGTGTGAGGTTATAAAATGGGGGCAACTTGGCATAGGAAGAATCATAGGAAAAGCACTATGAAAAACAAATTATCTTATAGTCTCCATAAGGAACCAATTCTGTGAATGTCTTCGCCTTGGACATTTAGTCTACAATGTCAAACAGGCTGGAGGGAGCACAGCTAGTAGGGTGTTTGCCTTCTACACAGCCAACACATATTCTATTCTTGGCACCCCAGATGGCTCCATGTACAACTCCAAGAATGATTTCTGTGTGAAGAACCAAAAGTGGCCCCAAAGCATCACCACATGTAGTTCCAAAATAAACAAAAAATAGAACAAAAAATAACCCACAAAGCTGTGAAACAATTTCAACCAGGTTGAAACCTAACAAAAATACACTAGCTCTGAAAGAGTAATGGAAGAAATTGACCTAGTATATATATAGTATGTCTATATACTATATATACCATATATCATATATATGGCACTCCATCCCCTTAAAACTGGATACACACTTTTCTTCAATGCACATAGGTCATTCTCCAAAATAGATTACATGCTAGCTCATAAAATAAAGAGGATAAAAAGTGTACATATTACCTTCTCAGATTATATTGCACTGAGATTAGAAGTGAATAACAAGCAGACAGAGGGGAAAATTAGCATCTGTAAATTAAACATCTCACTAATGAATCAGTGAGTCAGCGATAAATTCAAAAAGGAAATCAAAAGATTCACGAAACAACAAGAACAAAAATACAACTTAAGAAATTGATTATTTGCTCTGTCATATGTATGGAATATAAGAGAGGGCCAGTGGGGGCTGGAAAGAGAACTGGAGCTTTTCTGAGGAGGCTTCAGACCTTGTATTCTCCTCATAGGATCATGTTCCTGGACACACTCTTCCCCGTGCCACCCCTTTCTCCAACTTCCAGTAATACATTCAATCATTGCACTAAAGGTGTGCAATCATTGACGTGCATTATTTACTAATAACCCCTTCACTTGACATTGCATTTTTTTAGGGTTTATAAAATAGGCACCACAAACTAAGAGTCTTACTTTAAATCACTTTAGTCTCAATGTCTTTTGATGATGAGTAGTATTATGTCGATTGATTTGCACATATTAAACCATCCTTGCATCTCTGAATGAATCTTACTTCGATATGGTGGATGACTTTCTTGATGAAGTGTTGTTTCTTGATGAGGTATAGGGTCTTATTTGTTAGGACTTTGTTGAGAATCTTTGCATTTGTGTTCATCAGGGATATTGGTCGGTAGTTTTCTGTGGGGGGGCATTTATGTTTGATTTTGGTATCAGGGTGATGTTATCTTCATGAAAATTATTTGGGGGTATCTGTTTTTTCTATTTCCTGAAAAAGCCTGAAAATTTTATGCAGTAATTCTTTGTTTTTGTTTTTTGTTTTTATGTCACACCTGGCAGTGCTCTGGGGCTACTCCTGGCTCTATACTCAGAAATTGCTCCTGGCAGATTCAGGCGACCATATGAAATGCCGGGGTTCGAACCACCCTTCTTCTGCATTAAAGGTAAACGCCTTACCTCCATGCTATCTCTCTGACCCCGTAATTCTTTTGGAAGGTTTGAAATAATTCATTAATGAATCCAGCTGGGCCTGGGCTTTTCTTCCTAAAGGGAATTTTGATTACCATTTTAATTTTCTCAGTAGTTATATGTCTGTTCAAATATGTTAGATCATCTTGGTTCAACCTTGGGAAGTTATAAGAGTCCAAGAATTTAACCTTTTCTTCCAAGTTCTCCTGTTTTGTGGCACAGAGTTTCTCAAAGTAATCTATGATTATCCTTTGAATTTCTAAAATATCTGTAGTAATCTCCTTTTCATTTCTGATTCAGTTTATTAAGCTTTTTCTCTCTTTTTTGTGAATTTAGCTATTAGTTTATTGATCTCGCTTATTTTTTTTTCAAAAAACACTATTGCTTTAATTGATCTTTCAGATTGTTCTTTGAATTTCCCATTCATTGCTCTAAGCTTTACAATTTCCTTTTGTCGTCCTATAATTCATAAATTTTGTTGAACATTTTCTAATTTTATAAGCTGTGACATTAAGTTATTTATGTAGGCCCCTTCATCCTTACTAATGAATTCTTGCAAAGCTATACATTTTCCTCTTAGTGCCACTTTCACTGAATCCCACAGATTCTGATAAGTTGTATTTTTTTCTTATTTGTTTCAGTGAATCTTTTGACTTCCTTTTTGAATTTTTCTCTGACCCACTGGTCCAGTAGTGAGATGTTTAATTTACAGGTGTTAATTTTTTTCCCTCTGTGTCAGCTTGTTATTCACTTCTAATTTCAGTGCATTATAATCTGAGAAGATAATATGTACAATTTCTATCCTCTTTATTTCATGTAGGTATGTTTTATGAGCTAGCATGTAATCTATTTTGGAGAATGACCCATGTTCATTGAAGAAAAATGTGTATCCAGTTTTAGGGAATGGAGAGCCATATATATACATATACATATATAGTAGGTCAATTTCTTCAATTACTCTTTCAATACTAGTGTATTCTTGTTAGGTTTCAACCTGGTTGACCTATCAAGTGGTGACAAGGCATATTGAAGTCTCTCACTATTATTGTGTTGTTATTGATATCTTTCTTCAAGTTTGTCAGCAGTTGTTTTAAATATTTTGCTTGTCCCTCATTAGATGTGTATATTTTGGGGAGTGGGATTTCTTCCTGTTATACATATCCCTAGAATATTAAGAAAAAAATCCATCTATGTCCCTTATAACTTTTTATAACTTTTTTTTTTTTTTTTGGTTTTTGGGTCACACCCGGCAGTGCTCAGGGGTTACTCCTGGCTCCATGCTCAGAAATTGCTCCTGGCAGGCACGGGGGAATCATATGGGGCACCGGGATTCGAACCGATGACCTTATGCATGAAAGGCAAACGCCTTACCTCCATGCTATCTCCCGGGCCCCTTCTTATAACTTTTTTAAGCAAAACGTCTATATCATCTGAAATTTGTATGACCACTCCAACCGTTTTAAGGTAGTTGTTTGCTTAAATGATTGTTCTCCAACCTTTGAGTTTAAGTCTATGTTTGTTCTGACTATTCAGATATGCTACTTGCAGGCAGTAAAATATTGAATTTAGCTTTCTGATCCATTTTGCCACTTTGTGCCTCTTAACTGGTGCACTTAGTCCACTGATGTTGAGAGAGATGATTGTCATGGAATTTAGTGTCATCTTTTAGTAAGAGTTTGGTGCATCTTGTGATCTCTTTTAACTTAAGGCAGATCTTTTATTTCATCCTTTAAGGCTGGTTTTGAGCCCCTAAAGTTTCTAAGCTATTGTTTAACTGTGAAGCTGTATATCATTTCTTAACATTTGAATGGAAGTCTGGCTGAGTAAAGTATTCTTGGCAATGCATTAATTTCATTGAATTTTGTCACTATATCCCACCACTGCCTTCAGGCCTTGAGAATTTCTTGTGATAAATCTGCATTAAATCTTAAAGATGCTCCTTTTAATATAATTTCCTTTTTTGATCTTGCAACTTTCAGTATCCTATTCCTATTATGGAATTTGTCATTGTGACTAGGATGGGTCTTGGAGTGCTTTTCTTTGGATCTCTCTTGGCTTGCACTCTTTGTTTCTGGGAGTTTTTCAGCAATGATATACTTGTTGAAACTTCATGGAGGTTTTCTTCTTATGTCTTTGGACTCCAATGATTCTTATGTAGTTTCTGTTGTGTTTATCAAAAACTTTTATTTTCATTTGTTCACATTCTTTGAGGGCTTTCTCATTGTCTGATCATTTGTTTTGAGGCTCTTTTCAAATCTTTTCTGTTGTATGAAGTTGTTATGCATATCATAGTCCAGCTCATTGATTCTATCTTCAGTCAATGTAACTTCGTTGGATTAGCTTTCCAATGATGTTTTCATTTCTCATTTCACTTACTAAGTTTTTCAGTTCTGTTATTTTAGGTTGAAATTTTCTTATTTTCCACTTATTTTTACCCACATAGCCTCTTGATTCTTATTGGTGGCACATTCAGTTTGTTCCATGCTTTCTTTGAATTCATGAACATCCTCCATATTTTTCTTTAAAGTCCTTATCTGAGGGGCTGGCGCTGTAGCACAGCAGTATGGCATTTGCCTTGCATGCGGCTGACCAAGGATGGACCGCAGTTCAATCTCCAGCATCCCATATAAGCCAGGAGTAATTTCTGAGCACATAGCCAGGAGTAACCCCTGAGCATCCCAGATGTGCCCTCAAAACCAAGAACAACAAACAAAAAACCTGGACTTGCTTTGGGGCCAGAGAAATAGCATGGAGGTAGGGCATTTGCCTTACATGCAGAAAAAGGTTCTAACCCTGGCATTCCATATGGTCCCCCAAGCCTGCCAGGAGTGATTTCTGAGTGTAGAACCAGGAGTAACCCCTGAGTGCTACTGGGTGTGACCCCCCCCCCAAAATTAAATTCCTTATCTGAGAAGTTGAATAGACTGTTGGTAACTATCAGGTCATCTCAGCTACAATCTTCATTTTCTAATCATGGTGGAGGCCTGAGTTGTTTCCCCAGTGTCGCAAATGTAGTGTGGTGTTTTTAATGTCCCGTACTGGTGTTACTTGAGTAAGAGGAGTGCATGACTGCTGAGCAGAGCAGAGCAGCTGTACACTTCAGTGTTCCTTATCTTAGATTCTGTACCTTACCTGAGTACCACCTATGTGGTTTCCAGGTCCCAAAGCCAAAGACTTTGCCACCACGACCTCTTCTGTCTGGACACAGGTTCTGGAGCTCTGGGTTTCTCCTCAAATTCTGTCCTTCATCTGGGTGCTGCCAACATGGTTTACAAAACCCAGAGCCAGCCTCTGTTGTCTCAGGGAAGCAGGTTCCAGAGCTCTGGGTCCCTGCCTCAGATTCTGTCCTTCCTGTAATATTTGTTTAAAGTCCTTGATGCGTATCACCAAATTTTGATGGGAATTGCATTAAATATACATAATAATTTGGTCATTTTGATCATCTTAATTTTTCCAACCCATGAACCTTGAGTATTTTTCCATTTCATGCTGTCCTCTTTATCTCTTTGTAGTGATTTAATTTTTCTCATATTTTTTAAGTTGATTCCTAAGTGTTTTATAAGTTCTTCCATATCTTTTGTGGTTATGTTCTTTCCTATCTTGTAAGTTGATACCTTGTTATTTCATGTTTATGATCACTATTTATTTATTTATTTATTTATTTTTTGGTTTTTGGGCCACACCCGGCTATGCTCAGGGGTTACTCCTGGCTGTCTGCTCAGAAATAGCTCCTGGCAGGCACGGGGGACCATATGGGACACCGGAATTCGAACCAACCACCTTTGGTCCTGGATCAGCTGCTTGCAAGGCAAACGCCGCTGTACTATCTCTCCGGGCCCTATGATCACTATTTAAAAACAGAATAATCTGTTTACAAATGTCTTCACTTTTAAGTAATGGGAATTAAGAAACAAGTAAGAAGGAGACTGTCTCTTTGAGCTAAGTAGCATAATGTCCATTACTAGATATTTGGCCTAAATGCATGACATTATGGATGATGCCTGCAGTGAACCCTTGAGTGTCATGCTAGAATACCAACTGAGACTCTGAGTATGGTCCAAAACAAAAATAAACATTAAGCAAACAAAACAACCAAGCAATATAACAAATGAAAGGACCCCCGCATACAAAGACATGACTAAGTAGAGAATAGAAGTGAGACTGTGGTCTCTCATTGAATTACCAGCTTTGCTGAGAGCACCCTCTCTAGTAAAGATGAATTGCATATGAACAAAATCTTGCTATTTTATGACATTTATCTGAAGCTATATAGGTGCAAAGGAAGCCAATTTCAACCTTGCTGAATAAATAAACGATAACAGGAACAATCTGCGAGCTACTCTTGACTCACTGGTTAAAAAGGAGTCTTCTACAATATCCAGTTGACCCAGAATTGGTTTATAGTTTTGTCAATTATTTTGTGAGGAGTTGGGGACATCATCCCCTCAAAAATCCCCTGCTTATTGCATTAAATGGTATTAATTGTAGCTGCCTCAAAGAATGCTCAATTATTCTACACATACTTTATAAGTACTTTCTGCAGTGGGTGGGGGCACTGGAGGCTCTGAAAACACAGTCATGGATCAAGTATGGTTTGGAATCTGTTCTCAAGTTTAGAACCTAACACAACATTTATATTTATGTTTTAGCTGTGGGTATAATAATAGCAGAGCAACTGGCACTGAAAATTATTGTCAACTCTTCTTGCTCTGAGACGCACTCAAAATCTCTCAGGTTATGTAATATAGGTTTTCTTGACTTTCTCTGACCCTGATCCATTCAGAACTTGTTACCTTTTTGCAGCTTCCCTTACCCACCAATTGAACCCCTATCTCATGTCATGTCTTTCCACTTATATAATCTTTCAACTGTGGTCCTCTTGACCTTCAGGATTCAAGGGAATTTTCAGGATCCCAGATGAGAAGTTCTTGTGAAACACAGGCAGTTGAAGTATGTCGCATTTCCATGAATCCAGAGTGAGCCATTCTGAGTATTGGAATTCTCAGATCTTTGCACACATATAAATTTCAATGATGGAGGCTCCTGAATTTGTAGAATTTCACCTTAACCCTTAGCAGGCAAATATGGCTACTTCCAACCCATCCATCTCCAACTCTCTGACATCCCCATCCAGTCAACATAATTTAATCAATGTAAACGACTAACAGCAAGTCTATGGAAGAGACTCAGTTTGTGCTGTGCCAGGGGCATAATTTTTTAATGATACAGGGGCCATGGGTGCTTCATTCAGTGCTTGGCAAGAGTGAACCCTTGACAAATGTTCTCTGTTCTGCTCAAAATCGATTGGGTACATCAGGAAGGATGCCAGGCAGGAAAGCTGCTGGTGGAAGTGACTTATTTTCTACAAAAATGCTCTGTTTTCCCATCTCCTTATTTACCATCAAATTGTTTTTCACAAAGATATGAATGAACACTTACAAGCTACACCCCAATAAATATTTCTCAAATTAAAGCACCACTTAATTGCATCTCAACAATGTTCCCTTGTGACTGCCCCATTAAGCTTAATGAATAATTCATCAGCTTCCTAGGGAGAATTTTCTGCTGAACAGAAATAATGAAAGAAATAATGCCGCATTTGCCTTTCAGGCCCCCACATTTGCCCTCCTCACAAAAGCAGCTGCCTAGCCCAAGGAGACCTGCCTTAGGTGACAGGCAGTTCAAGGTGGGGGCCACTCATGCTAGGTCAAACCTCCACCTGGACTTTCTCCCCCCTATGCAGGCTAGCTCAGAATCAATAACTACCTTTTCCAGAAAGATCCAGGGCTGCCTCACCTGGGCTATAAGTGAGACACTGGGGAGAGTAACTTTGCACAAAGAACCTTGGACAATGGTGCATAGGGTGGAAAGCTTAGCATTTGGAGGCTGTATATCACCTGCCAAAATGCCGGTGGTCACATTGTTGACCAGAAGTCTTAAAGGGCTGCTGGAGAGAGGGAAGAGAGAAGGGAAAGAATTGTACGCTGTTTTAGTAATTTCCCATTGGTTTGCAGCACTATAAGGTTTTGAGTTGCATTTCTCACTCCAAAGACTTCTGCACCTGCTTCTAAACTTTTAATGTCTCTTCAGGATTATAATGACCCATCTGCTCATTCTTTCCATCTCTTTAACTTTTTCTCTTTAAAAACAACTTTCAGTTTTCAGGGTCTGAGACTTCCTTTTCCTTTTGCTGGGTATTGCTAGTATTTTGTTATTTATATTTCAAGTAAGTAAAACCATTAGTATCTATCTTTCACTTCCTTCCTGTCTTGGTTGAGCACCTTTCTGCCACCATTCTTCAGTCTTGGGCTATCATCTGTTTGGCAGCAGTGAGCAATTCTCCTCCAGAGCCCAATTCCTAAATGAAAGCCCCAAGAACACATCTCTTGACTGACCCCAAGTGCATTCCAGATGGAAAAGAGCTCCTAGATTCTGGCTTTTTACACTAGACCCAGCCTATTTCCTCTACCAAATAGCTTTTGTTTATACAGTCCCTCCTTTGCATCTACCAGGATGATTTCATCTAATATCCATGAGGTCAAGGCTATTATCTCCACTTTACATATGAGAACTCTTAGGTTTAAAGCTCTGAGCCAACTTGCCTATGGTCAGTTCATCAGAAAACAATGAGACTGGGTCTGGGAACAGAATTTTCAAACAAAAATAATCCATTTTCCATTTTCTCTCTACTCTTTCTTATTCCTTTCTCTTTCACTAATATCTTCTTTTTGTAAAAATGATTTGGGGTTAGGAGCATGTCTGACAGTGCTCAGGCACTACTCCTAACACTGTTCTTAGGAAATTAATACAAACACTTCTAGCCCTTTAAGCACAGTATCTTTTCTTTCCAACTCCCCCTCTTCATATTTCCATGTTCTCTCTTTCTCGGTATTTTTTTGACCCACAATAAATGAGGAATCCTCTGTATTTTTGCTATGTTGCTTATAAGAATTGTGAGTGCAGGGGAATCTGTTAGATTAGTTATTTTCTGCTTCTTTCTCTTTTCTAACATTTCTTTGAGCTTTCTGAAATATATTATCCTGCTGATTGCCTACTGTCCCCCAAAAATCTCAGTAAAGTCATCATATGCAAGAACTATGCATTCTTTTTTTGTTTGTTTTTTTTGGGTCACACCCGGCAGTGCTCAGGGGTTACTCCTGGCTCCATGCTCAGAAATTGCTCCTGGCAGGCACGGGGGACCATATGGGGCACCGGGATTCAAACTGATGACCTTTTGCATGAAAGGCAAACGCCTTACCTCCATGCTATCTCCCGGGCCCAACTATGCATTCTTAATACTGGAAATCTCTGGGCTTGAATTTAAAGGCATGGATTTTAGTGGTCTCTGTTACATTTATCTAGTGACCACAAATTGTATTAGTTAAATTTCCAGGCACAGGTCCCTTATCATTAAAATGGGAGACACTGTACTATCTATCCTACTAGTGTTGGTTTAGGTATTATATATAATACTGGATCTTAAGTTACTCTGCTTTTGATGTAATATTCCCTCTTGTTGACTCTTGTTAGCATGGCAGTGTTCCATTAGGAAGAAAGGAAATCACTTTTATTCGTCATATGGGCCCTCCTTGAAAGCCCCTTCTCTTACTGGGACTAAGTTCAGCAGCAACCAGCTGGCCCTTTCTCTTCCATTCTCCACAAGACCCAGTTTGGTGGGAAGATTACATCCTGGTTTTATAGTTTTAAAACTCTGCTCTAAATTCTAACATATCTATCTCATTTCTTTGACAAATAAGCCACAGAAAATGCGCATTGCCAGTTCATCTGGGGCATCCCTAAGGAACAAAGGGGTTTCCTGATTGTGTAGGAAAAGTTGGGGCATAGGAGGACCTGCATTCCCCTGGGATCTCAGGACATAATAAAAATGAAACACACAACACACAATGAAATAATTTAGATGGTTGAAGAGAAGAAAGGAACAGGGCAATAAGACATGTGAAGACATGTGAAACTTCTAAAAAGTATTATAGTCAAAGAGGATGGTGGCTTTCTTCTTGGCTTGTCTCTAGGAAACAATATAACCTTTGTTTCTTCATTTAACTTCTAAATTCTCTGCAGGAGAGCCCTAAATATTGTTATAAAAATCAAAATAAAGTAGTCAGAACCCTTCCCCTCTTTCACAAGGGCAGGAAAACCTCAAAGGCTTCTGCTTTCCAGTTCAGGGGGTCTTGAGCTCTATTATATTCTCTTGCCACCACAAATATCCTTTGTGTTTCCTTTTATTTTTTTGAATGGTCTCAGTATTTTTTTTTTCATTTAAAAAATGTGGCTATCTTAGTCTTTCCTTTATTTTTTATGTTCATTTCACAAGGATTCATGCTTATTCTTCATGTATACAAAGTTTGCACCTTCACCACCACCAAAATGTCCAAAACATTTTTCTTTTGTCCTTATGTTACTTCTAGTCTGCCTGATGAACCCCATCAGCACCCCTTACTTACAACCCACCTAAGTAACCTCAATTCTATAGTCAGGTATTGTTATTTTCCCTTGCTTTGTTTCTTTATATACCAGCAGTATATAGAATGAGTTGTGTATAATATATTTTATAGTATATAACAATATATTTATATAAAAATAGATATATAAAATATATTATCTATTTATATAAATATATATTTATATAAAAATAGATATATAAAATATATTATCTATTTATATAAATATATATATTTATATAAATAGATAATATATTATAAACTCATTCACCACAGGTGTGAATGACTAGAATTAGTGCATATTCTTCCTTCTCTGACTTATTTTGCTCATCATGACACCTTTAGCTCCATTTAAGTTGTAGCAAATGGAACGATGTCATCTTCTTATTGCCAAGTAAGATTGCATTACTTTTATGTAATCACAATTACTTTGTTCACTCATCTATCATTTGGCATTTATCTTGATTCAAGAATCTGTATATTATACACAGCACTTCAATGACCATAAGCATATATTTTTAAATTTAATGATATAATATGAATATCTTTAAAGATGGGGTCTCCTAAATGGTGTTGAGTATATAGGATGGCCTGAGAGACTTCCATAAACCCTTTAAAAAGGCTTGGCATAAAACAAATTGCTCCAATTGTACCCAGTAAGAAAGATGTAGAAGAAAAGGCAGAAAACACAACTGCAAATTGTCAAAGCTCAGGAAAGCAGAGTAGAATTGAGCTAGATGTCGACTTATCTTAATGCTTTTGAGAATTTCAATCCCACTCGGTGTCAAGCAGTTTGTATACTTTATATTTTATTAGCACTTTTACCCAGAGCAAAGAAGCAAACACAAAAGAATTGTATGAAAAAGGGATAATTTTATCTTCCTCCTAACACCAGGGAGTCTCCTTACAGCATATAAAAGATTTATTCTGTGAATGCACCACTAGCCTCCTAATTAATAGCAGAATTCTATAGTCATGGCAGAGTGTAAGTAAAATTTTCTCATCCATTCCTTAGGAAATATCTAAGTGACTCAGGAATCAAAAGATACATTGCCCACCGAGAGAACCCTGTTGTTTTATTAATTTTCAATTGTTTACTTATTAAATTTGAGCTAACAGGGACCACTAAGGGCCTTGGCATTGACATTGTATAGTGGAATTGCTTGTTTATTTAGCCATCCCTATATTAGAATATTATCTCCATTTGGCCAAAGACTGTGTTGTTTTACTCCTATTGCTTCAGCCTGCAATTGTCAAAAATATTAGAATCGGCAAATGAGTTTCTTAGAAATTTTAAGATCTGAGTTGCTAAGAATCAGAATTTAGGAATAGTTGAGGCAAAAATTAATACTTCCCACTGAGATTCTCTAAGAGCATTATACATAGACATAAAAGAGTACAAAATGATTTCTGTTTCTTGTATAACTGGTATAGGCAAAGAACAAGAATTGCCCATCTTTTTAGCCATAAGTTAGTACAGTATTAAGCAAAAGAGACTTTATATAAAAGAAACAGGGGTGCTTGAGCAATTGTTCAGTCACAAGGGATTTGCCTTGCACAAAGTTGACTTGGTTTCAGTCCCCAATACACCATATGGTCTCAAAAGCCTGCCAGGAGTGATCCCTAAGTAAGCCCTGAGTATAGCCAAGTCTGATCCAAAAAAATAAAAATTAAAATTAATAGCAACAAGGGAAACTCTACCATTAGTGAAAATTAATGATATTGTGTTAGTAGGAACATTCACTGTAATACATGTAGCACTCTGTGAGGGGAGTTATTAAGGGAAATTCTAAGACTGTCCTTATTGGAGAGGGTTAAGGAGAAGTTTGGGTATTTATGTGAAATCTATGCACCTGTCAATCTGTTTTTCTGTACATCTAGATCTACTTTAAAAATTAATTCTAGTAAAAAAAGGGGGGGCTCTGCCCATCAACTCCTCCCTTGTCTCTTAACCTATGCAAACAGGTTTGCAGGGGCAAGTGCAAAGACCCCTAGGACCCCGTGTAAACATGCTGGAGCACACTCCAAGAACCCCCTTCACTAATTCTCCTTCCAGAATACAACAGTAAACACTAGGGCTCAAACTTCCTATTCCCAGGACATGTTTGTGGGTTGCACCCATCAGACACCCCATCTCCCAAGCTGCACAGTTGTAGTTTGTCTGTGCATTTCAATTTATACCTTATAGTTCTAGGCATATTTGATGTAGCATTTCTTTCCCATAGAAAATATAGAGTCCAAAACCCAGAAGAATGAACTAGTTTGCAATATTTCTATCTTACTTAGATAACCTCGCTAGTCTAAAATAAGTAACCTCTAAAACAGATATACTATTTTTTTGTTTTGCTTTTTGGTTTTTGGGCCACACCCAGTGACACTCAGGGCTTACTCCTGGCTATGCGCTCAGAAGTCGCTCCTGGCTTGGGGGACCATATGGGAAATGGGGGGATCGAACCGCGGTTCGTCCTAGGCTAACACAGGCAAGGCAGGCACCTTACCTCCAGCGCCACCGCCCGGCCCCTTAAAACAGATATACTTTTGGGGCCCGGGAGATAGCATGGAGGTAAGGCGTTTGCCTTTCATACAAAAGGTCATCGGTTCGAATCCCGGTGCCCCATATGGTCCCCCATGCCTGCCAGGAGCAGTTTATGAGCATGGAACCAGGAGTGACCCCTGAGCACTGCCGGGTGTGACCCAAAAACCAAAAAAAAAAAAAAAACCAGATATACTTTTAAGCACATATTATACAAATAATACAATAGACCACTTTTTCAAACACTCAGAAACTCCAGCATTCAACACACCAAATGCAAACAAAAATGGGGAAACTAAGAAGACATCAGTACCTGGGGCTATGGAGAGAAATTCTAGCAAATTTTCAAGTCCAACCAAGCACATGAGCCTTATAGATGAGGACCTAAAATCAGCATTTGATGTCGTAGCAACAGAAATAAAAAAATAACGTCTAAAAATCAAGAAATCTATAGAGAACAATTCAATCAACTCAAAGAAGAACTCTATCAGAAGATGAGAGAATCCAAACAAATGAAACTAAGGAAATAGAAAACATGTTAGTAAGCCATATAGCAGAGTTACACACATGGACAATCTCATGAACTCGAAACAAATTATAAGACAACAATGAGAAAAAGTCATTAAATAAACAAGAGAAAAAAAACATTGGAAGAAAATGTAAGGTACTTAATGAACAAAGACAAAAGAAATAATCTACAATTTATAGGAATACCCGAAGGAAAGAAAAAAGGAAAGGTAAAAACAAGTGGTGAGGGAGATAATTGTAGAGAATTTTCCCACTCTTTAGAAAGAGGCTTCTGTATAAACCAAAGAGGCAAAAAGAGTTCCAAATAAAATAGACACTAAAAGAACAAGACATATTGTAATTCAAATGGAGAAAAGAAACAGAGAGATGAACTGTTTAAAGCAGTAATTGAGACGAAAATCTCAAGTATAAAGAAAAGAACATAAGAATCAAACCAGATCTTTCATTTAAAACAATCAAGACAAGAAAAGAGTGGAATAACATAGTTAAACTACTGAATGAAAGAAATTTTCAACCTAGAGTCCACTACCCAGAAAACTCTCACTTACGTGGAAGGGAGGCTTAAAAACATTCTCGAACAAAAAAGAACTCACAATATTCATGCTAGCAAAACTGGCTATAAATGAACTACTTAGGAATCAATTGCATGAACCAAATAACTATTTTTAGCAACAACAAGCCTACACAATAGAATGGCACAACAGCCCTCTCTGTCAATAATTTCTTTAAATGTCAAAGGACTAAACTCTCCCAGCAAAAGGCACAATATAGAGGGTAGGATTAGGAATCAAAACCCAGATATCTGTTGCCTTAGGAAACACGCTTAAAAGTTAAGGACAGACAGAGGTTCAGAGCAAAAGGATGAAAACAATTTTACAAGTCACTGGAAAACAACAACAGCAACAAAAGCTGGACAGCCATACACATATAAGACCAAATTGTATTCAACCTCAAGAAAGTTGTCAGAAAAATGTGGTGCATAAATGTTGTCTAGAGTTAGTACTTCTTGCTCTAATGTTCCCTTAATCAATAAGTAGTGTCCATCTTTTTCTGAGACCTAGAATAGGCAAATCCATATTTAAAAACAAAACACAAAGAAACAGAAAAATAAAAACAAGAAACTGAGGCATATCATTACCTAATTTGAAGCTCTACTACAATGTCATAGTGATCAAAACAGCTTGGTATTAGAACAAAGACAAAGTTTTAGACCAATGGATCAAAATAAAATATCCATGACAAACCCCTAAGTATACAGTCAACTAATCTTTCACAAAGGAGCCAAGGATTTGAATTGTATCAAAGACATTATCTTCAACAAAAGTGTTGGAACAGTTGGATAAGCACTGTAAAAAATTAAAGATTGACCCATATCTCACATTTTACACAAGTCATCTCAAAATGAAAGACCTTGAGATAAAACCTAAAGCCATAAAAATTGATTGGTTAAAACAGGCAGAACACCCAAAGACTTAAACCTCAAAGATATCTTTGATGATAGGATGCCAATGGCAAGAATTATATCATCTAACTTAAATAAATGGAACTACATCAAACTAAAAATTTTTTGTATAGCAAAAGAGGCATAGGCTAAATCTAGAAGATAGGTAACTGATAGAAAAATTTTGCAGATAAAAGTTTGATAAACGTTTATTTCTAGGATATACAAAATATTTGCAAAGGTTGGCTCCACAAAACCTAAAAAAAAATTAGGGAGAGGTAATGAAAAGATGCTTCTCTGAGGAAGACCAACAGATGACCAAAAGACACACAAAAACATGTTCACCATTACTTATCATTAGGGAAATCCAAATTAAAACAATAATTAGATATCATCTCACACCAGTAAGGATGGCACATATCAAAAATAATGGGAACAATCTTTGTTGGCGTGATGTAATGAAAAAGAAATTCTCATTCACTGCTAATGATAATGCTGCCTGGTCCAACTCTTATTGAAAATAGTATGAATGGTTCTTAGTAACTTCAAAATTGAGCTGCCATCTGACCCAGCAATCCCTCTCTTGGGTATCTAACCCCAGGACAGAAAAATATTCATCCAAAAGAATGTGTGCAAATTGTTATTCATTTCAGCACTCAGTACAGTAGCTAAGAATTGGAATCAACCTAGATGTCCAACAACATATGAGTGGATCATGAAAATGTTGTACGTATATACCATGGACTACTACATAAGAGTAAGGGATGATACAATTGTGCAATTTTCAGCAACATGATATTATGTTAATGAAGTAAGCCAGAAGAAGGATATACACTCAATGATATCACTTATACATTGTATTTATAATAACTACATGAATTAGCATATAGGTCTAAATGGTAGATATCTCGAACACCATAGGTGCCATGGTATAGTGAGGATAAGGAAGAGGAGAAACGCAAAAGACTTTATTCTCTTTTATAGTTCAAAGAAACCTGCAGCAATGGATACAGCTGTTTAAATTAAACAGGGGTTAAGTCAACTGCTTTTGCCATGCAGAAGCTTTTTAGTTTGGTGTAGATCCATTTGTTTATGTTTGATGCTACAGTTCTTGCCATTGGCAATCTATCATCAAATACTTTTGTGATATATAGATCTTCGAGTGTTCTGCCTATTTTTTTCTCAATAAACTTTATAGATTCGGGTCTGATTTCAAGGTCTTTAATCCATATTGAGTTGACTTTTGTATATGGTGTGAGGTATGGGTCAATTTTTAATTTCTTAGAGATGGTTCTCTAGTTGTACCAGCACCATTTGTTGAAGAAACTTTCTTTGTCCCATTTCAAGTTCTTGGCTCTTTTGTCAAATATTAGTTGACTGTATACCTGGGGGTTTATGTCTGGAAATTCTGTTCTAACCCACTGGTCTGAGGCTCTGTCCTGGTACCAGTACCATTCTGTTTTGATCACTATGGCTTTATAGTATAGCTTCAGGTTAGGTAGCGAGATGCCACCCAGGTTCGTGTTTTTTAGTATGTGTTTGGCTATCCTGGGTCTTTTGTTGTTCCAAATAAATGTCATGATTGATTGTTCTAAGTCTTTAAAGAATGATGTCTGAATTTGGATGGAAATTGCATTAAATCTATATAGGAGTTTGGGTAGGATAGTCATTTTGACTATGTTGATTCTACCTACCCATGAGCATGGGATGTTCTTCCATCTCTCTCTCCTCTACTTCATTATTTGTACAGAGAAATGTTACTGTCTTTTGTGTATTGGCTTTGTAGCCAGCCACTTTGCTGTATTGGTTAATTGTTTCTCGGAGTTTTACTGTGGTTTCTTTAGGGTTTTCAATGTATATCATCATATCATCAGCAAAAAGGGATAATTTGAGTTCCTCTTTCCCAATTTGGATTCCTTTAATTCCCTTCTCTTGTCGGATTGCTATTGCTAGGACTTCTAAGATTATATTGAATAAGAGTGGAGAGAGTGGACAACCTTGCCTAGTTCCTGACCTTAGTGGAAATGCTTTCAATTTTTCGCTATTGAGAATAATGTTGGCTGTGGGCTTTTCATAGATAGCTGTAACTATCTTGAGGAAGGTTCCTTCCAACCCTATTTTGCTGAGTGTTTTCAACATGAATGGGTGTTGGATTTTGTCAAATGCTTTCTCTGCATCAATTGATATGGTCATGTGGTTTTTGTTTTTCTTGTTGTTGATATGGTGTATGATGTTGATTGATTTACGTATGTTGAATCAGCCTTACATCCCTGGGATGAAATCCACTTGGTCGTGGTGTATAATCTTTCTGATGCAGTGCTGGATTCAGTTTGCTAAAATTTTGTTGAGAATTTTTGCATCTATATTCATTAGTGAGATTGGTCTGTAGTTTTCTTTCTTGGTGGTGTCTTTGCCATCTTTGGGAATGAGTGTGATATTAGCCTCTTAAAAGGAGTTGGGGAGGGTTCCTGTCTTTTTAATGGATTGGAAGAGCCTGTGGATCAATGGTAGTAAGTCTTCTCTGAATGTTTGATAGAATTCATCTGTAAAACCATCTGGACCTGGACTTTTGTTCTTAGGGAGTTTCTTAATTACCTCCTCGATTTCCTCTGAAGTCATCAGCCTGTTTAGGTTTTCTACATCTTCCATTTCCAGTCTCAGAAGTTGGTATTTTTCCAAGAATTTGTCAATTTCTACTGGGTTCTCTAGCCTAACTGAGTATAGTTGTTCATAATATGACCTCATAATACGTTGTATTTCTTGGGGTTCTGTTGTAATCTCTCCTCTTTCATTTGTGAGCCTATTAATTTGGGTGTTTTCCCTCTTTTTTTTTTTTTGGTGAGTCTTGCCAATGGTTTGTCTATCTTATTTATCTTTTCAAAAAACCAACTCCTTGACTCATTGATTTGCAACTGAATGGGTCTTCAGGAAACATAACAAAAGACGATATCCCAGGCTCCACCGGAGGTTCAATGTAAGGCCCAAGACCACCAACAGCAGAAGACAGACTAAAATGACACTGAGGAAACAGAACTTTTGAAATCACGAAGAAAGACTTCATGGTAAGTTCTATTCCTTGACCTGTGCAGAGACTGAGATCTCTAGATATAGAGGTTTGATTTTATCATCCAAATCAGAGCAGAAGTCTTTCATACAACACAAAAACACCAAGGAGAGAGTAAATGAACTTGAAAGGAGTCTATAGATAATCCATGACAATATATTCCAAGGGGGGAGAAACCCTGTATCTCTTAGGCCAAGGGGATTCCCTTTTCGAATGACCCCAATTTTTACTTGCCTATGCAGAAGGGAAAAAAGGGAGTGACGGAGAGATAGTATGGAGGTAAGGCATTTGCGTTTCATGCATAAGGTTATCGGTTTGAATACAGGCGTTCCATTTCATCCCCTGGCATGCCAGGAGCAATTTCTAAGCATGTAGCCAGGAGTAACCCCCTGAACACTGCTGGGTGTGACCCAAAAAACACAAAAAAAAGAGACAAAAAGCACAAAATAATCTTTTTTTAAAATTTTTCTTATTACTATTTTATTTTCTCTTATCTAGTTTTTGTCGACTTCCTTATTTTGGTGTAGATATTTAAGTAGTTGTCCACTTTTTTAAATTTATTTATTTATTTTTCTTCTTCTTTTCTCTTCTTCCTTTTTGCACTGTCATGTTTTTTATCTCAAGACCATGGCAATTAATGTGGTGCATATCTTTATTGCTGCAGTACTCACTGGATACCTTATTTGATACGTTTTTGTGAAATGCTGTGGTGTTTCACCTTCTTTTTTCCCCTTCATCTCTCAAACCAAGGATGAGAGCCTCTAGGACTCTGCCCATTGTTGGCATAGTTAATTTTTACCCCATTCTATTACTTTACTCTTCCCCAAACAAAACCACATAACTCGGACTATCTAGTCCTGCCTCTTAATTAGAGGGAGAAGTAATGGAGGCACCAAGACCAAACAGTTATAAGATCACTAAGTAATAGACTAGACACAGAGGGGGTTACTCAAATCTACAAGCCCCTGGGGGAGAGGGTGGAGGATAGGGTAGGCAGGATGGGAACGGAGGTGGAGGGAGGACAACTCGGTGATGGGAATTCCCCTGATTCAATGTTTACATGTACCTGGAACATTACTGTGAACGATATGTAAACCACTATGATTAAAATAAAAATTATATTTAAAAAAAAAGAAGAAAGTTATCCAGCTCAGTAACCTGTCCTTACAAACTGTCTAGACTAGTAGATGCCATAAGCATTGCAAACACTATCTTTACATATGGACTGATTTAATGATGCCATGGGCATTGCAACCGCTATTTTTTACATACCATCTGAAGCAATGATGCCATATACCTTGTAATTGTTGTCTTCACATACTATCTTGTTGCTGTAATGCCTAAACTATTACCCACATTCCATTTCCCGCCAAATGTTTGCCCTTAAAAGCCTTGTCCCTACCTTCAATAAATGAAGTCTGTTGCGCTGAAAAAAAATCAACTGCTTTTTATAGAAGTCTGTAATAATTTTCTAATGTGTTTATCAACATAAACAGGTGCAGAATGTATTTGGAAGCCAGGGACTTATGCTATATTGTTCAACATTACTGTTTTTTTAATATGTCTGTAATAATTTTTTAACATTTTGTCTACGTTTTTTCTTGTATATATAGGTTCATTGCTCTAGTTTTATATTTCAGTGCTCTATCATATTAGACTCCAAATACCATGGTCAATAAGTAATGTCTTGAAAAAACCTCTAATAATATCCATTTTCCATTTGATTATGCCTGCTATTATGATCTAATGTTTATGTACACAGAGAACATTAAAATAGGTAACTATATACCATAGACTTTCATTACAGTCCTTGTTCATTGAGTATGTTTTCACAATTTATTTCAATTCAAGCTAGTTTACTATTATAACACAATGCCCATATTGTCAGTTTGCTTTCAGGAAAAGAACATGGATGCTCAATACTTCTTAGGGTAGACTCCTCTTACAGAGCTCACTACGATATTGCTTAGTATGTGAAAAATTATGACAGCTCTAAGAATGCTCATGCACAATCTAATACCTGAAGCTATTGTTTAGCAGTTTACCTTCACCAATGATGATTTGCCTAGAAACTGGAAAACCATTCCTCTTGATTTGGCAGACTATCTCAAAAACCTTAAAGGGTCATTATTCCCTTTCCTTTGTATATTTCTGTAGATGCATTTTCTTTTTCTTTTCTTTTCTTTTCTTTTTTTTTTTTTTTTTTTTTTTTTTTTTTTTTTTTTTTTTTTTTTTTTTTTTTTTTTTTTTTTTTTTTTTTTTTTTTTTTTTTTTTTTTTTTTTTTTTTTTTTTTTTTTTTTTTTTTTTTTTTTT